>PVJS01025706.1:0-27634 GCA_004027185.1 Glis glis
ATCTATGGAATTACTGTCATAAACAATGTGTATACATGAGATTATACCAACATCATTCTCAGTGCTACATGTGGGGGGGAGGCGGGGGAGAGGCGGGGGGGAAATTAAAAAAAAGGAAACATGAAATGACACCAAAGCACACTGAAATTAAATTTCTCAAAATTCCAGCAAGAAGGAGAAAAATCTTAAATTCAATAGATGAAGACATTATGTACAGAACAATAAAATAAAGATGAAAGCATTTCTTGTTTTAAAAATAGAATTGAGAAGACAGTAAGGTAACATTTTCAAAGTAGTGAAAGACAAAAACTGTCAATACAAAAGCAGAGGGAAATCAATAAAATTTCTCATAAAAATAAAAAATAATATAGAAACTAAAAAAAAATACCAATGATTGAATTTGATGACATTTTTTAAACACTAAGCATATGCTATACTAAGGAATTCATATTCATTATCTCATTTAATTCTTATAACAACCCTGTGAGCGGTTTTACAAGTGATAGTAGTATAGCTCAAAGAGTTAAATAACTTGCATAAAGATTCTTACCTAGGTGACAGAGCCAGATTACTACACTACCCTCTTCTATTGCTACAATTAATGTTGGAATTCTTGCCTGACAGTTTGGCCACTGGGTATTTTACATCTCTTTTGTAATCAATATAAGAGATTGATTTGAGATTTTCAACGAGATGTTTTATGAATCAATTTCCTGCTAAAATACCTTGGTTGATGATTGAAACTTTATCTTCAAAATGTAGAGAAGGGCCAGGTGTGGTGGTGCATGCCACCTATAATCTCAGTACTTGGGAGCCTGAGACAGGAGAATCGCAGGTTTTAGGACAGCCCCAGTAATGCAGCAAAACTCTCAGCAATGTAACAAGACCCTGGTTCAAAATTAAAAGTAGAAAATGGCTGGGGGGTGTAGCTTGAAGGCAGAATGCTCCTGGATTTAAACCAAAATATTATACACACACACAAAAATGTATAGAAGACATATCTCAAGTTTGCTTGTTTTCAGTTTTTTATATTTAAAGGGTTTTGGGGGTATTATAATTTGCCACTAAAGAATTCTCTTAAAGGTTGTCATTTCTAATGAATGATTAAATTGTTTGATGAGAAGAAATGGGACTGGTTTCAGTTAATAATTTCTTAGAAAAAACAAAAATATCTTCGACTATTGAATTGCTTACATAATACAAAATTTGACTTTATCTATATAAGACAGCAAACCACTGTAGACCTCAGTTTTCTCATCTGAGCAAGAAGGAAAATTACTTTTAGAAGACCTTATGTGCTGGGCATGGTGGCACATACCCAGAATCTCAGTGCTTGGAAGGCTGAGACAGGAGAATCACAGGTTCGAGGTCAGCTTCAACAACTTAGCTGAGACTCTCAGAAACTTAGCAAGACAGTATTTCAAAGCAAAAAGATAAAAAAAAAAAGTGGGAGGAGTGGTCCTCGGAGTGTATCTCAGAGGTAGAATGCCCCTGGGTTCAATCTCTACTACCAGAAAAGTAGGTATTTCATAGATGGGAAAAATACATATCTCCTTGATTTTATCTAGACTTTCCAAACACACTATTGCACCAAGGAATAAACTATTTCTTTTGTATGAAATGTTCAGATCCTGTGTAATTCCTATATCTATACCTCTTCCTTCCTTCGGGTCTCTGCTCAGATGCTCCATAATCAAAGAGGACATACTTTACCAGTCTACATAAAAGTAGTGCATCTTTGCTCTGACTCCTTATGCTATTTTATTTTTATTTTCGGCAGTAACACTTGTCAAACCAAAATTGCACAGGCAAAGTTATCCAGGCAAGGAAGATTTTATTCATGACTATTGCAATAGCGGAGAAAAGCCAGGCATCTGTCAGAATTCAACTCTGCTGAAGCAAGGGGCAGGAGATATTAAGTGTGGGGTAAGGTGTGGAGGGTACTGCAGAGGGGAGGAGGGGGTAAGGGTGAGAACTTGACCACCTGTGCTTGCTAACTGGCTTTACCCAAATTAAAAGTGAGCTTTCTTGTATTTTCATAACAAGAGATGTTTTTACTACCCTGAGCAAGGCACCCTGTGTGAGAGGGTAGAAGTTCAAAGATTAGGCTCCCACCATCCCACAGAAATTGGGAAATGGGTTGCTATGTCCCTTGATGTTTACATTTCAAATATGTGACTCTCAGTGCCTTCAGAAAGGGATCTCTGGGTTTTAAAACTGGCAAGAGGCTTTGAAAAATGTTGGAATCTCAAAAGAGTAAAAAATAAATAATTTGATGAATTATATATAATAAATAAAAAGATAAATAATTTGCAATTGCAAATTTTCTGAAGTAAATGGTCTAAGAAAAGGGAAGACTGAAGGCTAAAGTCAGGAAGAAACCTGTCTGAGGTTAGCCAAGTTAAAGGGAACTTCGTGATCAACACTTAAATTCAAAGTCAGGGAAAATATATCTGTGGAATTTTAACATGTATTAAAACACAATTTAACATTTATTTAACACAATTTATTTTTCTATTTATAATCATCAATTAACAGGAAATTTCTCTCATAATTTGCATTCATTTGGAAAATTCCTTAAGAGCGAAGCATGTACTTGGAGAATGCATCTTTCAAAAGTGATAATGAGCCGGAAATGGTGACACACTTCTATAATTCCAGTACTTGGGAGGCTGAGACAGGAGGATCACAGGTTCAAGGCTAGCCTCAGCAATTTAGTGGGACCCCGTTTCAAAATAAAAAATTAAAAAAGAAATGGCTGGGAGTGTAGCTCAGAGATAGAATGCCCGAATGCCCTGGGTTCAATCACCAGTACCAACAAAAACCAACAAAAAAGTAATAATTATATAGAAAGGCAAGGTATATTTATAAATATACATTATATTCTACAAAGGTATCAGTTGTGTTATATTTATTTTTAATATTTAACATTTTCAATAAAATTATGCTACAATATTATAGCCATTTGCAAAATATTTTGGAGCCAGGAGAGCTTCTTTGATATTTCTTTATTATTGCCTCTTCTCTACATAAAATCTTAAATATTGAACATTCTTAAAAAGTCTTACAACACTGAGGCTTGAATAGACCCCAATTGAAATAAAGTTATCTCTGTATTGTGAAGCAATTGAAATAGAATCCTAGATTTACAGTGAAAAAGAACATTCTCAGTTCCTATTAAGGAGTGAAAGTTATTTTATCTCAAGTCTGAGGTGAATTTTCCCTAAAATTAATCATTCCCATCAGACCTGGTTCATACTTTAGCTTTTGTGCTTCTGTCATTTCTTGAATTGTTCTTAATTTTTTCATTGTCAGGTTTTATTCACTTGGAGGTAATTATTTCCTCTAGGAAACTGGCTTATCTGTTTAAAAACACTCTTCTTTCTATTGCATTCATACCAGTTTTTCACATTATGACTACTATATATTTGCCAGACCTAGTTTCCTATGCATTACCTAATTGGTTTTTCTATTTATAATCATCGACGACTTAGAATTTTCCCTCAGAATTTGTATTTACTTGGAAAATTATTTGATAGTTGTAGTGGTTTGGATTTAGACTGTCCCCCTAGCCCTCACGAAAACAAGGTAGCAATGTTGGAAGCTGGGCTTGGTTGCTAAAGAGAAGACCCTGGGAATGTGGCGTTGGGGATTACATGGTGTCCCCCCCCTTGCTCTCTCTTTCTCTGTTTCTGGCCTCTGTAATTTTAGAGGGAAGTCTTTCACTCTCCCTCTCTCTCTTTCCTGCCACCATACCCTGAGCACTGCATACCTGCCTAATGTGTACTGAACATCTACATCTCCAAAAACTGTGAGCAAATAAATCTTTCTTCTTCTAAATTATGTGGGCAATCATTTTGGATTACAGCAGTGAGAATGTTGACTGAGACAATAGTGAAGAACATGTTTAAATCATTACGTGTTAAAACAATAACAAAGGAGGGCAAGATAGATAGGTAAATATTCATGATAGTCTACAAAAAGCATTAGTTGATTTTCTATTTTATTTCTCAACAATGACCTTCAATGGTCAGATGTCCAAAGACACCTGACAAGTAATTGATGGAGCTGGAAATGAAACTCTCACTAAAGCTATTGATTTGGGGTATTTTAATTTTTTTAATTTTTTTTCAGTGCTATGACTCACTGCTTGCTGGTCATGTTCTTGTTAGTAATAGCGCTCACTGAATTTAATGTAGTCCATTCATTACTCAAATATTGTAAATGATTATGTGATCCAGGCTGCATAAAATATTTTCCACATATATAATTATACTTAAGTGTTAGAAAATACAAACTTTAAGTAATGCTTAGAGTGTATTGATTAGAGAAGTAAATACATTGATTATTCTCATAAAGTATATATAATCTAGTAGGAGAAAATGCTAACCAGCTATGTGATATGTTAATGAAATATTGAACAGGAGAAAATTATCTGAATATATTTTTGTGTGAAAGATTGTAGAATAATAATATGTACCAAGCCGTTTTTGTTGAGTGACTATGGATTTTATACAAGCTGGTAAAGCATAACTTTTCTTGGTCCTTACACTGATCTTCCCTTCTCTATGGAAAAGATAATAATGCTATGACTATGACCAGGTCATATCAAAGAAACCAGTGGAAGTTAGAGTTTCATCAAGAATTCTAGGTGAGGAAGGGGATCAATTTTCCTTTGATGAACCATAGCTGAAGAGAACACAGGGAATTTATGCAAGGTATAAAAGAGACAAAAATTACAATGAGATGTTGCTGATGAAGATTATGTGCACGATGTTACTCAAAGAATCCAAAATTTTATAAGTATTTTATCTAGAAATCTAGATATTATAGCAAACATTTTCAGACTCAATGTGACTGTTCTGAAGTGTTCGTTGAACTTTAGCCATTGGCAATACTTCAGCCTCAAAGGCTGGGAATTAGCCTTCTGAGGGAAAACTGGTTCTGTACTGCACTTTGAAATTGCCCTGTAGTGAATGGAAAGAATAGACAAACTACTTCTATGTATTCAAGATTTCTCTGTGGGAATTGGAATGGGCTATGTGTCTGAGATCATGCTGTGGAATGGCAACAGAATGAGCATGAGAATAGAAAGAAGGATGCTCATTTTCAAGGGACAATGGCAGATATCACATTATATTAAACCTGTCTGTAATATCTTACAATAAGGACTTGAATTAAGAAAAACCTAATAGTAAACATAACTTATAACTTAAGACAAGCTATAAAGGTATATTATTAGTACATGACTGACCTGTGACAATTTAATTTTGTTTCTTTTAATAGCTTTCAATCATTAACTATTATGATTTAAAGTAGGGGAAAGATATATGAATGCCCAAACGACTTTACTACTAGATAAAAGTTTTCTATTGAATTACCTCACACCTACCAAATGGCCCACAGGCCCAAAGGCACAAAACAGGTATACAGCCCTTTCTCTCTTAAAAAAAATTAATGGCTTTATTGAGGTTATAGTCGATTATGAAAAACTGCACATATTTAAGGAGTTTGGAAAAATATGTGATACAATCACCACAATCAGCGCCATAGACATGTACAACACTTCCAAATGTTTCCTTAAGTTTCTTCTTCTATTTTTTAATGGTAAGAACACATAACCTAACATCTATCTTTATAAGAAATTTTGAAGCACACAATACAATATAATATTTTAACTATAGGCATTGTGCTGTATAGCAGATCTCTAGAGTTTAATCATATAATATAATTGAAACTTAATATCCATTGGACCACAACTCCCCATGACCCCTAGTCCCTAACCCCTAGCAACCATTATTATATTGTCTATTTCTGTGAGTTTCATCCATCTTTTTTGCAAATGGAAGAATTTCCTTCTTTTTTTTAAGGCTGAATAAGATTTCATTGTATGAATATTTGACCTTTCCTTTGTCCATTTGTCTATTGATGGGCTGGCCCTTCAGTTGTTAACAAATCTCTGCTATTGTGGATAATGCTTTGGTGAACATAAGAGTTCAGATATTCCTTTGAGGTCCCAATTTCAATTATTTTGGATATATACCCAGAAATGGAATTGCTGGAGCATATAGTAGGGTTTGTTGTTATTGTTATTGTTATTGTTTTTGTTTTATTTGGTTTGGTTTGGTCTGGTCTTAGGAATCTACATATTATATTCCATAGCTGCTACAACACTTTCTTGTAACTTCAATGAAGTCCCAAAAGCCTATCTTTTAAACATTCTGATATATACCTTCACAAATGTTCATTGAAAGCTTGTATAATGATATTCTAGTTAGAAAATCAACTAGCTATGTAGAAACTATCAGGGGATATATTGATGTAATTTGTCAGAACACAGGGCTGAATGGGAGAGTCTTAGATAGGCACAGGTTACCAGACTGAAGAGTGTTAGTTTGTGCTCATCAGAATCTTATACACCAATAATACAAAGTGTACGTTATTTTAGCCAGTTTATAAATCTGAATGTTATTCACTGTAGTTGTGAGAAACTATCTAATATACCTTGTGCTAATTAGTAAACTCTTAATTAAGTTAGAGTCAATTGAAGCAATTGTAGTGGCTATTCCGGAGTGTGGATGCCTGATTTATGTTTTTCAAACATGAACCACGTCTAGAATGTTGATTCATGTTACAGTGCTTCAAAATAGGCCAACCTCCCATAATACATGTAGGTTAAAGTTCATGTGCACTTATGCATAAATATCAAATTGCCTGTGCTGAAAAAACTTACTATAAATTATATGCAATCTAAATGGCAATTTATAGGGTAGTCTATAAGAGTAGGTAGCTCACTTAGAGAGATGAAGGAGGAATTACTATGACAAGGTGACTACTCTCTCATTTCTACTATGAGGTTGTGAGGTCTGTCCACATTACTTCACTCAATGAGATGTTACTACTGGAAGCAGTTTTCATGGTCATATATTACAAAGGCAGACATTCCCGACACATCCACTGCTCTGTTCATGGTTGTGGTGGAGGAGACCAGATATGATATGAGCCTATGTGAACCTTTGTTCAAATTGCCAGTGTCAAATAGTAGAAAAGATAGACCATTTTTCCCAAACATTTCTCACTCAACAACAAATCTAGAGATGATTTTTTTGTGAGTTTTTTTGTTTGTTTGTTTGTTTTGTGGTACTAGGGATTGAACCCAGGGGCATTCAACTTTCGAGCTACACTCCCAACCCTTTTTTATTTTTTGTTTTGAAACAGGGTCTTGCTGGGTTGCTGGAAGTCATGCTACCTTGCTGAGGCTGTCCTTGAATCTATAATCCTCCTGTCTCAGCTTTCCACATGCTGGGATACCACACCTGGATAGTGATGACATTTTCTGTCCCTATCTCTGAACTATGAAGAGAGGGAGAAACTATCATTACTATAACTCATAAGATTTCTTGGATGGTAAGAGATAGCTAAAGTAGGGATTTGGTAGTGATGTACTTATAAAATATAAGTAAGGTAAATGACATCCTGCAGTACTAGAAGAATATATCAGAAATGAATCAGGTTTAAGCCAGGTGTGGTGGGGCATGCTTGTAATCCCAGTACTTGGGAGGCTGAAACAGGAGGATTGCAAGTTCACAGCCAGTCTCAGCAACTCAGTGAACTTAGTGAGGCCCTCTGTAACTTAGTGAGACCCTGTTTCAAAACAAAAAATAAAATAGGGCAGGGGTGTAGTTCAGAGGTAGAATGCCCCTGAATTCAATCCAGTCTCTCTCTCTCTTTCTCTCTTTCTCTCTGTCTCTTTCTCTCTGTCTCTTTCTCTCTCTCTCTCTCTCTCTCTCTCTCTCTCTCACACACACACACACACACACACACACACACACACACACAAATGGAACCAATTTAAAATAATGAGCAAACTCCACTTTTTAAGTCAACAGGCCTGGGTTAAAATTACAGATTTTTTGTATACTAACTGCAAAATTTTAAACAAGTTACTAAACATTATTGATGCAATTTATTCATACATAACATATGGGCAGTGATATCTTCTCACAGATGACAGGGAGACTTTTTAAAAATAAGAGAGTACATATGTAACTTACTGTGAAGGACCTAGAATAGTAAGCATACGATATTAGTTTTTCTTGCTGGTTGTTGATGTTAATAATAGTGGTAGTAGAGATGCCATTTTGCCAATCTGTTCT
Organism: Glis glis; assembly: GCA_004027185.1. Taxonomy (NCBI): domain Eukaryota; kingdom Metazoa; phylum Chordata; class Mammalia; order Rodentia; family Gliridae; genus Glis; species Glis glis. The sequence goes on from PVJS01025706.1 coordinate 8,157, forward strand.
TCACTTTTCTAATGATCAAGTAATTAATTCAAATTAATTATTCTAAACAGTTTTAGTAATGCATGAATAATTCATGATTTCTGCCAATTACATGTGTATATTTTCCTCTCCAGGTTTTTTCATTTAAAATTGTAAAAAATAATTAAGCAACCTTGCCATGACTCCTTTTGCTAATTAAACTAGTTATAGTAGTGAAGAATTGAGGAAGGGTAATTATATCAAAGTAATAGGAGTATAATAACAGTGTATCATGAAAATTATAATACCTATTTCATGAGAAATATGCTAATATATATATTTTAAGGAAATCTAGTCGTTATGGAGTACTGTCAATTGTGTTATGTATGGTTCTTGCATTATCTTTACTTCTTGGTTTATTTTAACACAGAATAGATTATTGCATGTAGGTATTTCTATTTGTGCCAAAATTGGATGAAAGAACCTGAATAGTAAGACAGACTGTCTTGAAGAAAAACAAATATAATGCTGGCTCATATGTTTTAAATTATGCTTAGTATCATTGGTATAAACCATTGAATGAATAAAAAAGATGGTAAAAAGTAAAATATAAGTGCATATTCGGCAGAGTAAAGAGGATACAGTGGTGTTGTGTAAAATTCTAAAAAGTGGAGACTGTTTAAATGTCATTCTACTGTAGCAATGGCCAACGGACTAAAGGAATTCTAACATTCCATTAAAATATTATGTTTCTTGAATTAATAGTGGAGAATACACAGAAAAATCTAAACATTTAGATTTTTTCTGTTCTATGTTTAATAATCATTCTATTTGGGAAATTAAGATAGATAAAAACATGTATGCACAAACATGAGAAAGAGAAAAAGAAATAAAATAATATTTGTCAATTTACAATGTGCTCTTAGACTTTGGGTTTGTAATGATAGTAACTACTATTTCTCCTTCTTATATAGGTTGAGATGATTTGGCAGTAGCTTTCAATATTAGAGAAAAATTATCAAACCGCAGAAGGATTAGCTTGTCATTTCAATAGAATATAGCAGAATCACATGAAAAAACATTTTCCAGACATGGACTCCCACCCACTGGATTCTGATGTGTCCACCTTTCCATGTTAATCATTGAGAATCATTATTTTGTGAACCATATTATTGAGGGGCTATGTATTATTGCATTAGATATGTTGGGTCTATAACAACAAAATGAAAACATAATTCATTCAGAGTGATTGAACTAATTCAATCCCTCAATTATGACAAAAATTCAAGATATTATGATTTAGCTTTAGGTACTTAATTCTGCTTACTTAATTATCTGATTTAAGAAATTCTCTTTATCACAGTATTTGTCCATAAGTAAACATTACTTCATATTTTACTAAATTTAATGCTCTCATTCAATATGCTGGTTAACTCAAACCACTCAACTATGGAGTTGGTGTAGATGATAAGAGAGAAAATGGAAGAGCTGAGAAGATAGTGTGTAAAATGAAAACTTCCTAAGGAAACACAAACCTTGAATGGAGAAAATGTATGGCTTATTTGGGAGAAAGCTAAGCAATGCTGATAAGTGGGATGAAAGATGGGAACATCTTAGCTTTGCTTTTTTCTGTGTCCCATAAATTGCCTAGGATATGTTGCCCTCATTGCCTAAAAGGTGAAGAATCATCAATTGTGTGCCAACAGGGAGCCAAGTGAATTTCCACACATGCTCCAGCCTGGCTGTGATGGGAGCAGATGCCATATTTAGGTAGGCTAACCACCCCACATATCTCCCTACTCCCAAATGTTGAGGGATGCAAAATGATTAATGTCAAGGGAGCAATGATGGAGGTGATAGGAGTATCACTGAGGGAAGGTGATAGAAAATTTAATGAATTGCAATACAATGCCCTATTAAATTATATACAAAATGACTTAACTTGGAAGGCACAGAACTTTTTGACACTTAGTTGTGCTTTTAGCAAAGGTTAAAAAAATGCTAATATTCTTCTCCTGTCTACTTCCTCACCACAACTCTTTATAGTTCTCAATCCCACAAAATAAAAACATTACCAAGAATGGATGTATTCTTACCAGATTTATAGAAAATATTCAAGCAATAAATCACATTATACTTAAAGCTGTAGAGTATATTAGAACCACCTTTAAAGCCATTATATATAACAAGTATAACACTATATATACACTCTAAAACATGCCAAATATATAATGCAACATACAAGAAAACCCACAAAATTTTTTAATTCATAAATTCTTATGAATTCTTATGATGAAATTCTAAAGATAATATTAGCAGATATAATTCATAAACAAATTTAAAAATTCAGCACAATTCACAGTGGCCAAATTATGGAACCAACGTAGGTGTCCATCAACAGATGAGTGGATTACAAAATTATGGGAAATACACACAATGGAATTCCACTCGGCAATGAAGAAGAACAAAGTAACATCATTTACAAGAAAATGGAAGGATCTGGAGAACATTATGTTAGGAGAGATTAGCCAATCACAAAAAAAGAACAGTCATATGTTTTCATTAATATGTGCAACCTAGGGAGTAGTGGGGACATAAAAGGGACTCCAGATGATAATGGAGAACCCTCAGTGGAGCAAGGGAAGTGGTACAAGGGAAGGGGAAGGGCAAGAAAGAAGTGAATCAATGGAATTACTATCATAAACAATGTGTACATATGAGAATATACCAACATCTTCCTCTCGGTACTCCATATGGGGGGGCGGGGGGGACACTAAGAACTGTGTGCATGTGTGTTAACATCAAATTGATATTAATTGTGATGTGAGACTATAATGCACCAATAAAAGCATGTTTAAAAAAATTCAAATAAAAGAAAAATTGTCCCAGGAATTCCAAGACAGTACAATGTTAAGAAGTTTATTTTAAAAATTGGAAGGAGAAAAGTCATATATGCAGTCAATATTTTATATATTTTATCATATCAATGTCTAAAGAAGCATTTCAAAAAATCAGTGTATAATTGTTTGGAAATAATATATGGCCATTTCTATTAAGTTAAGAAAACAGACGGTATTGCTTAAAGTTTTTCTGTAAGTAGAAGACAATAAACTTTGTTAAAATACAAAAGGAGGTTTTTTTCTTTTAACAGTACCGAGGGTTGAACTCAGGGGTGCTTTACCTCTGAGCTGTACTGCTAGACCTATTTTATTTTTTATTTCGAAACAGGGACTCACTATGTTACTATGTTCTGTTGTCCTGGAACATAAGATCTGGGATTACAGGCATGCATCACCGTGCCTGGTAAGAGGTAAATTTTTTTAAAGATATAAAATAACTTTCTGGTTATCTGTGTCTATGCATGAGAAAACCCAAATAATTTAAATATTATTAAAATATTTATAATTTAAGTATCTTAAAACTAAATCCAAATTTTATATTCAATAAGAATAAGAAGGGAGACACTGGGCATGGTGGCACACACTTGTAATCCCAGTACTTTGGGAGGCAGAGACCGGAGGATCTGGGTTCACTGCCAGTCTCAGCTCTCTCTCTCTCCCTGTTTCTCTCTCTCTCTCTCTCTCTCTACTTAGTGAGGCCCTCCGCAACTTTGTGAGACCCGGTTTCAAAATAAAGGATAGAAAATAGGGCCGGGGGTGTGGTGCAGAGGTAGAACGCCCCTGAGTTCAATCCCCAGTACTGCAAAAAAAAAAAAAAAAGAATAGGAAGGGAGATTATAAAATTATTAGTGAATAAGAAATAATAATAACACCTATCATGTAATGACACATTTACTATCTGCTGACCACATTATAAGATATTTACATGTATTTAATTTAATTTTCAAAATAACCTTATCATTTTTCTCATTACAAACATATGGAAGCTGTATAGATGCTTCTAAGTGTCTTCTGAAATTTTATATGTCGAAATAATAACCCCAATAGGATGTTTTGGGAGGTTCTGGGGGGTCTTTCTTAATTGATTAGTTCATGAGGGTGGGGTCCTCATGATGGAATTATTACCATTATAAGAACAGTCAGGAGAAAGCTTCTTTCTCCCTCTGCTCTCTGCTATTAGAGGACATAAGAAGATGGTTATCCAAAATGAAATGCAATCTCTCACAATACCTATTGTATCTCCAACCTGGAATTTCCAACCTTCACAATTATCAGAAATAATTATTTGTTGTTTAAATCATCAAGTTTATGGTAGTCTGTTATAGCAGCCTGAAATGATTAAGACAGAAACTAAGAATATCAAAATAATTAAGAATAAAACTAAGAAGCCATATTTAGGGTTTATTTGAAAAATTATAAAACATTATCTAGAACTATGGAACAAAAGAAAAAACTTGAACACACGAAAAGACAGGCTCTGTTCTTTAGAAAACAACTCAATAGTTTAATACTCTTAAATATTTTTCAACTTAATAAGATCCCCAAATTATCGGCAACTTTCTTTTTTAGATACGTTTTTAGATAGGCAGACCAGTTGTATCAAATTTCATCTAAAATTTTAACTTGCTTGATGAATCAAAAACATTTTGAAAAAAAATCTAATAAGTGTATGTTTCATGTTGAGGAAGAGAGACCCTAGACTTCCAATCACTAAAGAGATAGATTTTAGCTGGACATGGTGGCAAACCCCTAAAATCTCAGTACTTGTGAGACTGAGACAGGAGGATCACAGATCGGAAGCCAGCCTCAGCAACTTAGCAATGCTCCAGCAACTTAACAAGACCCTGTTTCCAAATAAAATATAAAGATAGGGCTGGGCTATAGCTAGAAGGTAGGCTGCTGCTGGGTTTGTTCAATCCCCAGCACAAAAAAAGGGGGGGTGGGGTGGGCAGAGATTTTAATGGTATAAAATAGAAACAACACAATCTATCTGTGCATCTATCTATAAAATTTAACACATCATTTAAAATTTAACTGGACTGCTACATTTACTAAAATAAATTCTATGTGAAACAACACTTACAATAGAAAAAAATAAATACATTTCACCATCAAAAGTAACCATGAGAATAGTCTTTTAAATAAACTAGTAGAATCAAACTCTTTAAATAAGACACAATAGCCAGAAGCATTAAAGTAAAAGATTGATGATAAATTTGACTCTTATAATTTAAAAATTTCTGCAGGGAAAATAATTCATAAGCCACATCTAAAGATAAGCAGGGAAAAATATTTGGAGCACAAATGATGGAGAAAAAGCGTAATTTCCTTATAACAAAAGAGATTTATAAATCAGTAGGAAAGTGACAAAACTGGCCAAAATGCAAGAAAGAAACAGGCAGGGCATGAAGAGGTTGTTCACCGCAATAAATCTAAACAAAGATAAATGTCTCTTAAACATATGAAAACATATTCAATCTTGTGCATAATTAAATGCAAATTAAACAAATAATGAAATGTCATTTTTCACTTTCCACATTGGCACAGATCAAAAGTATGTGATAATATCATGTAGGTGAGGGTATGAGGAAACAAGCCATTTCATACACTGTGAGAGCGGAAATTGGTGAAGGCTCGTGGAAAGCCATGCAGAAATGTGAAAATTCAAATGTACACATTCAATGATCTGGAAATGACATACCAAGAATGTCGTATACAGGCATATGTACATAAAATACATGGACACATGGGAATTGCTGCATTTTCTGTGATAGAGACTAGGAAAAGTAAGTATCCATTAATCGAAATTGGCTTAAAACCGAGGATGGGGCCGGGCATGGTGGCGCACGCTTGTAATCCCAGTACTTGGGAGGCGGAGACCGGAGGATCCGGGTTCGCGGCCAGCCTCAGCTACCTAGTGAGGCCCTCCGCAACTTCGTGAGACCCGGTTTCAAAATAAAGTATAAAAATTAGGGCCGGGGGTATAGCTCGGAGGTAGAATGCTCCTGGGTTCAATCCCCAGTACCACAAACAACAACAACAACAACAAAAAAAACACAAAAAAAACCAAGGATGGTACATAAAAAAAAACATGCAGTTATTTTTAAAAGATTTATATATGTAGTTTATATATTTTTTCAGTATATGTACTGAAAATTGTCTCAGTTTTCAATATATATGATGAAAAGTGATCTTTGGGATATATTTTAATGGATTACAACAGTTTAGTCTTCTGGAATAAAAGGGACATATCCTCGTACATGCTGTGATTCTGAGTATACAGGGTGTGTACAATCACACATATGCATATACATGCACTTATATTTTCTATATAAGCATTGCATATTTCTGAGAGAATGAATAACAAATGAATCAATGATAGTGGTTGTCTCTGAGGCTGGTACATGAAGAGCTTATAGGTGGTGGTGGGAGGTATATTGACCTTATGCAGAATTCTATTTTATTTTTGTTGTTGTTGTTTGTAGATTTTATCATTTCAACCTGCACTTCATGACTGTTTCAATGAAGAAATGTAACAAGTAAAGCATAAAGCAGAATCTTGTATAATTTTGAGCAGAAATTAATGGAAAACAGACTTCAGCTTAAGGGTAGTGAAACTATCTTTTGGCTGTGAATATTAAACCTTTCTCCTTAGATTTAAAAACTACTTTTAAATCTTTTGATCTCCCATGGGAATGCAATGTTTTTCAGAAAGAGATGGTGAACTTTGAGGTGCCATGCTCACTGTACAAATCATAGTTCCGTTGAAGTTGTGTGATCCCACATAAAATTTCTGTTCTCACTGTATCCTCCTAGGTTACTTAAAATTTTTAAAGAAATTTTGAAAATGAAATAAATTATATTGTATAAAGTTCTTAACAGCTCGTTAAATACTGAGCAATTCTCCATGGTTCTTGGATATCGCAAATCTTGGGATGATATGAAAATACCTTTGCTTTGCAGTTGTGGGGGCCCAGAGGAAATACAGGCCAGCAGCAGCTCAGACATGACCTGGCCCAGTCTGTGTTCTCATCCTGCACAGCCTAGCACACTTATTTGACCTCAGTTGTTAGGTTTGCTAGTGTGAAGTGTACGGTTTGATGCTTATTCATTGCTAATTGGCTTTGGCGAAGCAGCCGCCCAGCATCTGAACTTAGCGTAACTTTACTTAGACAAATTCCTGTTAATTTCCTGTGTGCTTTAACCTTCAAGTTTTGAATAAACCTCATGACATTGGGGAAAGACACAAGTTGTGTGTGACATGACTTATTGGTCTTAAGACCTTGAGGCTCCATTGCTCAACATAATGTCCCCAGCTGCAAGATTTTTGGAGGGCTCTGGAGGTACTAGAGCCGAATGTCCCAGTGGCATACCGAGAGGCAGCCGGATAGGTGGCCTAGGTGGTCCTGATGGTGTGGCGACATGCCAGCCATGACTTTCTCCCAGACTAGGGGGACTCAGCCAGGGTACCCAGTTAATGGGGGAACCAGCTGACCTGTGGCCGCTGATTCCCCCTGCAATGGGACAATTCAACATGCCCCAGTGATTCGGGGAATTGGACCTTTGCCTCCTAAGCAATATGATATGTATATATCTCTAATAGCTGAGTACATCCTGGGGGTGAATGCATTACAGGGATTGACTGTACAGACAACTATTGGAGAATTCTGGCAATGGGTGCTTGCGATAAAGACCATCACTAGAGGACATCCCCATCATGCTCCCTTACAATTCCCCCAAGCCACGAGGATTGTGAATGTACAGCAGTGAAAGTTACCTGGGGAGCATGAGGAAATTGAATAAAAGGTACTAAATCTAGGCCAGTGTAATATGCCCAACTCATAGCCCATTCAACTCTCTCATGTGGCCAGTATGAAAACATGATGGTTCCTGGTGCAGGACAGTGGACTATTGGGAGTTAAATAAAGTGACACCGCCCTTGCATGCAGTGGTGCCCACCATTTCAGAACTGATGGATCACCTGTCACATGAACTGCGACAGTTCCATTATGTTGTAGTCTCTTGGCGGAAGCCTGAGGTGTGTCTTGCTTGAGTGGCACAGGATATAGCCTCTTGGTGGAAACCTGAGGCTGTACTGTTGTACCATTGTATTGATGATGTTATGCTAACCTCCGATTCTCTTACAGAGTTAGACATAGTTGAGGAAGGGAGAGCCCCTATACCCACCAAACCTTGGTATAATGATGTCTCCTGTTATGGGCAGACACCCACATGGGTGGTTGTGGCTTTACAGCCTATCACAGATACATTTTGGTATGAGACCAGTGCCTCATGCTCCAGCTAATGGGCTGAGCTCTGGGAAGTCTGGTAAGTTCTCATGAAGAAGACTGGGCCCTTGCATGTCTGTATAGACAGCTGGGCAGTCTACCATGGGCTAACCTTGTGGCTGCCCTGATGGTCAGTACAAAACTGGTTGATTAGGCACTGCTCGTTTTGGGCCAAGGATATGTGGGAGGACCTGTGGAAATGGGGCCTTTGGGAAGGAGCTATAATACATCATGTTCTGGGGCATAGGCCTTTATAGACCCCTGATAATGACTCTGCCGATGCTCTAGTGTCAACCAGAGGACAGGGGAGAAACCCTTCTACTCCCTGCACCTAAATCCTTGGACCCTGGGGTGGCAAGATGTCTGGGAGTAGCCCTGAAATGCACAGAAGCCATGAATTGCACTCCTGGAGCCACAGGGCCTGAGACAGAAGGCCCAGCTGAAACTGGACCCCTGGATAGCTGCCTGGCCCTGCCTGGTATGGGTCATGCTTCCCCCATGGGTAGAAGGCACGATTTTGAAAGGTATGCAGGTCATAAGACTATGGCCTATTCCATTGTATACTGTAGAGGATGTTCCTAACCCCTTACCTCCTACCCAGGGTGCTTTGATGTTGTACCATCACTCTGGAGTTGCCACTATTCTGGCCACTGTTCTCTTGCAAGATGAGCATGTCACCTGTATCCTCCTGGAAAGGAAGGAATTATCTATAATGGTTGCTCTTTCTGCCCTCTCCTACCGTCCAGGTTAATGGCAGGGAATAGCCTATTTTCCTGGGCATACACCTTCAGAAGACAGCATAGCACCTTCCAGTGCTGGGTTTGCACCAAGCTACCAGTGGAGACAACTGAAGGTCTCCCGTGGCAAATGGCCCCCGCTACTGCAGACAACTAGACTAAATTATGAACCTGAAGCCACAGCAGCCCAGAATGGGATGAACAATGCCTCATGCTAGGAATTTGTGCTGAGACTGTGATAATGCCCCCCCTTGTTGGGATATGATTAAAAAATGGGTAGGGCTGGTTAATGGGGAACATATAGAACTTGTAAGCATAGCACCTTTTTATATAGAGCAGGTGACCAATTGAATTGTTAGATGGCCACCCCAAGAACTATGTTAACTTTGTCTATTCCAGGGAGTGGTCCTATAGATGTAGAGCTATAGGTGGAAACCTTAGTTCAACATGCTGCAGAAGCTCTAAATACATCCTATCTGGCTCTTTACCTTTTAATAGATGAAACCACCAGATGCAGAAGGTGGTTTTGCAGAATAGAATGGTGTTAGATATGCTCACTGCTGCCCAAGGTGGAACGTGCTTATCTCTATGTAGAATGCTGTGCTCACTGCTGCCCAAGGTGGAACGTGCTTGTCTCCATGTAGAATGCTGTGTATACATTCCAGACCACCAGCAGCAGGTACAGCAAGACTCAGTGGAGATGGATGCAGAGGTATAGGCTATTCAGGCCTTACAGGAGGACCCACTTACAACCTGGTGGAACTCACTGGTCTCCTTCTGGAGATGGGTATTAACTATCCTTGCCTGTGTGGATGGAGGAATAATAGTCACCTGCTGTATCCTTTTTTGCTGTTGTGGTCTTTGGGCCCCTCTCTGAGTCAAGTTGCACATTGGCACACTGTTGGGGGTGAAGTGTGGGGACCCAGAGGCAGTACAGGTCAGTGGCATGGACGTGACCTCACTCAGCCCGCGTAGCTGCAGATGTGCACACATCCTGTGCAGCTGTGGATGAGTGCACATTCCATGCAGCTGCAATTGTGTAAGTTATGACTAGGAAATACACAATGATCATGTGCACATCATGCTGATGGGGATGTGTGCCATATACACATGCGCACATCCACGCCAAGGACGTGCCATGCATGCGCACGCCACACTGATGTGGGCATGTGCTATTTTGTGCAGAACCCCATATAAGGAACAGGTCTGCTGTTTGAAAAAGTTGCTGTTTGTTCTCCTCCAGATGACAGTTCCGTGTGTTTTCTTCTTGCTGGGGATCTCACCACCTGCAACCAATGCTGGTCTCTGACCAGGCCCCTGACAGCAGTTCACATCTTTTTGCCTTTTTCCACCCCGGTAGTAATAGTACAAATAGTATAGTCTTCTTCCTGGGCTCAATCAACTCAAACAAATTTACTTCAACTCCCCTAAATCACTCATTAGCTATTAATTATTTTCTTCTGTGGACATAGAGAAGAAGAAGGAGGAGGAGGAGGAGGATTAGGAAGAGGAGGAGAAGAAAAAAAACCACAGCAACTAACTGCCACCATCACCACAACAAAAATAAGTTGGCCAATGTTTGGAACTTCCTCATTTTTCATACTAAAAGCTGAAACTATATTTTTTTCTTCATGAAAGTCTTTAGCCATCTATAATTTTAAACAGTAATTTGTGTTATTTTATTTTGCTAAAAATACCTGTTAAACTATTACCTACTGATATCTGGCTGCTACTTATTTAGAAACTAGCCTCATAACAAATGAAAAAGAAATTTTTTTTGCGGTACCGGGGATTGAAACCAGGGGCGTTCTACCTCCACGCTACACCCCCGGCCCTAATTTTTTATACTTTATTTTGAAACCGGGTCTCACGAAGTTGCAGAGGGCCTCACTAGGTAGAGAGAGAGAGAGAGAGAGAGAGAGAGAGATGATTTTACATTTTGAGATAAATGCTTGAAATGCTGTTATTTCTACAGGTATTATTAGAATATATTTTACCAAAACCCATAGAAACAATAGGAGCTAAACTCAGATCATGATTTATGCTGAGTTCCGAGTATTCCCTAAGGAATAACATGGAGTGGTTAGAGGATTAGGAAGATGTTTCAGAGGAGAACTCAGGAAGCAGAAGGATGCTTGAAATAAAGATTCATATTTATATCCCATAACAGTTCCAATAATGGCCTCAAAACCTTTCCATGCCCTAATCCCTGAAACGTGTGAACATTATGTTATATGACAAAAATGATTTTGCAGCTGCAGCTTTGCAGCTATAGCTAATAACATCAGATCTTTAAAAACATAACTTTGTCCGCCTTCAGTGAAAGAGCAACGCTTCAAATAGGGATGTAAGAAAGAAGCAATAGATCAGCAATTAGAGAGATGGCAAGCTTGAGAAGGATCTAAGTGTCATTTAAGGCTCTGCGATGAACAAATTTACACGCAAACACCATACTGAAGAGAGAGAAGCCTCTAGTGAGTGGAGGACATGCCTCTCTGACAGACTCAACAATACACGGACCTTAATCCTGCACCTGGGAAGAACTGGGCTGTGACAGTAACCTAAATGACCTGAGAAGTAGATTCTAAGCCTCCACAGGAAAATGTAGATGCTGACACCTTGCTTTCATTTTGAGGAGATCCTAATAGAAACCCAAAGGAGTTACACTGCTCTTAGACTTCTGACCCATAGAAACTGAGAGATGACAAATGGATGCTATGCTAAACATCCGATACTTACAGCAACAATAGAACAGTAATACAAATCTCTGCTAGCACAGATTTTCTCATCCCTGGAGACTCTGTCCCACATCAGGGAATTAGCTAGATGTTTTGTAGGTAAAACATAAAATATGGTAACTAAGAGTTAAATAATTATGATTAATGAAACCTGGTTATGCCAGGTAGAGGTGACAAGCTAGAGACAATCTGGAGGATTGACATAAGCAAAAGCACAGAAGTGGAGAGACCCCGTTGTGTCTTGTGTTGTGTTCTGTTTCTAGCTCCTTAGGATCCACTGCCTGGTGGGACTCACCTGGAGGAGTCTGGCATACTAGAAAGAGCAGTGCTTGGGGTGTGGCGTTTTCTCTTCAAATCCCTGCTCTGCCGAAGTTGCTTAGCTTCTTTCTGGGTCCGTGTCTCCCCACTACTAACGTTGGGGTGGGTTTCTATTTCTAGAACTCTTTACTTGCGTCAACCTACTAAGTATTTATGTTTGCTTTGTGTTTAAATTCTGGGACCAGAATCATAACAGTTTATATTTTGAAGACAGAATGAAAAGCTTTCGGAAGAGAGGGAAGTGAAGAAATATGACTGAATTCTTGTTTAGCTATTGTTTTGTAACCTGATTCATTTAAATATAATCAAAGAGTCATGTGTGAGGTCATGGTGCTATTGTCTATACAACATTGCTGTATTTTTAAAAAGTATACGAAATCTATTCTTGATTTTCTTTTCCAATTGTTTTACCTTCCTACTCTTTCATTTAAGTTAGCATTTGAATTGTGCTTTTGATCTGTTCATTTTCTTCTGCATCTATGCAAATTCACATTATCCTGCCTTTCTCATTGGCTTCTTTCTCGGTGCAGCTGGTCAGAGTGCATTTGACTAACAAATGATGTTGGGCTTCACCATTCAGTGTGGCCCAGACTCTGGTGACACGGGCACTTGGCTTATTGCATGAGTCACTGATTTCCCATTTTCTTTTCATTGCATAAGCCATGCCATAAGGAAACATAATAATCCATTTAAACATATCAACAGGAACGTTCTGGTTGTCTCCATGTTATCTTTTCTTTTGCAGTGACCTGCACATGCTTTTTATTCTGGATGCTCTCCACATTTTGAGCAGGGATAAGAAAAATGTACTTTAAAGTGGACAAACCTTTCTGCATACCTTGCCTCTGAATTTTGAGCTAAGTATGAAATTCCATGGATTCAATTGTATTTATTCATACAATATCATTTAAAGCTTATATTGGAAATGCAAAGGTTTGCTGAACATCAATAATTGTAAGAAAATCAAGCTATACAGCGTAAATTATATTTTTAATTCTGTTGTAGGTTTGAAATTAGGGAACAGTAACTGGATAAAACAGTAGTAGTCATTTATAAACCATTACTCACTTGAGGAAAAGCTATTTTCTTGATCAAAAATATATCCAAGTTTCTTCCAAGTTGAAAATTCTAACGTTCTTTCTTTGAGGAGAAAAAAAAATCACTTCATATAAATTATTCTTGTATTCCACTGAGATGCCCACATTTTTAATGGTGAAATCTCCTTTCCTGTACTACTTATTATATATCCCTAATACAGATTTCATTTTTCAGTGTCTGCATATCTAGTTTTGCAAGTAGATGGTCTGAAGTTTCAATATTCAATTTATATGTAATCATAGCACCATTTGTATCAAATGTCATTTTATTTTGTGGGCTTTTTGATCCTTTCTTCATATTTGACAGACACAATGAAAATCAATTCCATTTCAGAAGTCCATTCTGAAGTGTATCTTTTTTCTTCCTATAATGGCACAGGCTTGCTTAATAGTTTTTTAAATAATTTAGATTTGGGAGATTTGCCTTAAGTTAAGTGTTAGATAATAGTCTGCTACTATCATAATCTTGGATTTAAATTTTAAGCTCTTTGATTCTATTCCTTTTTAAAAAAATTAAACACTATAAATCTCCTTTTTCTTTGGTTATTATTGTACTGTTTTATACTCATACATATGCTACAGCATTTTACATCTTGAGTTTTTTGTTTGTTTTTCTGTTTTGAAAAGTCATTCACCATTCAATCAACCCAGCAACGATCATACCTCCTGTATGCACAGTATAGTTTGTTCATGCTAATTGGGTGACTAGGAAAGAGTGTACCATCTTTACATTTATTTATTTACTTACTTATTTATTTATTTATTTATTTATGCATTTATTTTTTGGTATTGGGGGTTGAACTCAGGAGCCTTCTACCTCTGAGCTATACCCCAGCCGTTTCTATTTTTGGTTTTGAAATAGGGTCTTGCTAGGTTGCTAAAAGTCTCGCTAAATTGCTGAGGCTGTCCTTGAACCTGCAATCCTGTCTCATCTTTCCAAGTACTGGAATTTCAGGCATGCGCTATCATGCCCAGTTCAGTCTTTACATTTAATTGGACTGGTCTTGTCTTCTAAAATTATAAATACTATCATTATTTGTATAGATTATTTCTTTCTTAACTAGTCTTCCTTTACCTTGAGTTAGTTTAAATAATTTAAAATTGAAGCCCATCTTCTGATCATTTAAAGCATATAGATGCTTTACAAGAAAGTTTTAGAATAGAAAGAATTGACTTTGAGGAGAAACTACATCTTCCTTCATATATGCTCTGTTATTTCTTGAGAAAGAAATACCCGAAAGAACATAGGTTGTTTGGAATTCTGAATCAGGTTTGCCTTGTTTGCATTGCATAGGTGTATGAAACCTTTTCCTGTTTTAGTGAGAACATGTTCTTTAACCAGTGTTATGAAAACAATTCTTGGTTCAGGGGAAACTTATTTATATTTTAAGTTGATCTATTTAGAATTGAGAAGAAGAAATTCAATTTCTAGCACTGTTTCCAGAAGGGAAATATATCCAAATTCAAAAGATCAATATGATACATTCTAGATGGTATGATGAGAAGTATAGACATAGAACTGGGCATCGTTATAAAGGAATCGAGTTCATGTATCAAGCATTTCTAACAGATAGCAGAATATTTCAAGTCCTTTTTTCACAGCTGATGAAAAAGATGGAGACTGTGCCCACTAAAGGTGATGTTACACATTAACCTGTCTGAAATGAGATGGAAAAGAAAAGTGAATCTACATTTATATTTTATAAATAATATATTTTGGAGAATCAGATTTTGGGTGTCTTTACAAGCTAAAGGAAGACTTGACTGATTTAATTCAATATCTACCCTACAGAAGCTCAGAAAGAGCAAATGATAACCCCGCACCCTGGCACTGAGTTTATCCTCAGTGGCAAAATATATGTATAAAGTAACCAGTAACAGAAGATTATTATTCTTGTCTTTTTTTCTTTTAGGCTACAAAAATTATCAAAAGGGATTGGTGCAACAATAACCAATATAGAAATAAGAAACCTTTGTGTTAAGGTTTATAATTTATTAAGTGTTCATACATATAATATTTTGATTTATCAAAAGAACTCTGTAGTCCGGGCATGGTAGTACACTCCTGTAATACCCAGTAATTAGGAGGCTGAGACAGGAGGATTGCAGGTTCAAGCCAGCCTTAGGAATTTAGCAAGGTTCTCATCAACTTAGTGAGACCCTAGGGCTGGAGGTATATCACAGATGTAGAATGCCCCTGGGTTCAATCCCCAGTTACACACACACACACACACACACACACACCCCAAAACAAAACTATGCAAGGCAATTAGGGGATCATGATTATTCTCTTGACTTGCAATTATAAGTTTCACAAATGGAAGTATAAGGTTCATAACTTGATTAAGATTAAATGTTGGTAATGAGTAGGCTAAGAATTGACTTTAAGTTTTCTGAGGGTATTAAAACTCCCTATTTCTCTAGAAAACAGAAAAAAATTAGATTTCAGAAAACCTCTTGATAAAATAGTTTGAGACTATAGATTGTTGTCTTTGTATGGGATTCATTAAGATTAATTAAGTATGATTTCACCAAGTCCTTATTATGGGAAATAATCTGTCTAATGGGTTATCTCTGAGTACTTATGTGGAAAAAGGAGAACTCCTTTATACTTTCTATAATAATAAATCAGCTACCTCTGGAACTTTAGAATTAGAATATATAGTATTTCCGATGTCGGCTTTGCCTAGCAAGGAAAGTGGGCATCTGCACCTTCCTGAGGTGTTTCACTGTTCTTCAATCTCTAAATGTTTGCCAATTAGCATCGCCGAAGAAGAAAAAATGAATTGTTTGTTTTTCATTTGTGTATCTTGCATGTTCTAGACCAAAAGTCATTTTTTGTTGTTGTTCTTACTAATGAGTGAATGGCTAACTGGAAGGCTGAATTCTTTTGAGAGTGGAAAGATGTCCCAGTAAAGAAAACTAGCTGGGCACAGTGGCACATGCCTATAATTCCAGTACTTGGGAGGCTGAGACAGGAAGATCGCAGGTTCTAGGCCAGCCTCAGCAACTAAGCAAGATCCTATTTCAAAATAAAAAGAGCCGAGGGTGCCAGGATTGGTGGCACATGCCTGTAATCCTAGTATTTGGAAGGCTAAGACAGGAGGATTGCAGGTTTGACGCTACCCTCAGCAACTTAGCAAGGCACTCAGCAACTTAGTGAGACCCTATTTCAAAATAAAAAATAAAATAGGGCTAGGGCAATAAAGCAGTGGTAGAATGAACCTGGGTTCAATTCCTAGTACTTCAAAAAATAAAAATAAAAAAATTAAAATAAAATGGAGGGTGGGGATGTAGCTCAGAGATAGAATGCCCCTCTGGGTTCATTTCCTAGTACCAACATCAAAAAACGATAACAAAAGCAAGAAACAAGGAAACAGCTGCACATCTTAAGGCTGTATCTTGGGAACATTGGTCTGTCTCTTGCCTCTTCCCTCAGATAACTTTTATTCTCTAATTCTTTGTCATTCTTTAAGTGAGGATGTAGTTTATCTATAAAGGTGGAGATGAAGTAGCTCAGCAAACTGCTAGAGGACACAAAGCATTATCTTCCTAAGCTCACAGAAATGGGTAGCTTGACTAAGGCCATTCTGTCATGAACTCATGACCACTTCAGTTGCCTCTAGGCAGAACTTGCATGGTTCCTTCAAAGATTTGCTTGTCAGGAACAAATGCTTGCATTCAAAATAGCATGTCCTATTAATTGCATATTACCCAAAGGGATGGTTTGCTGTGGAAAGAGTGAGATTCCTTTTACTGTTAAGTTTTTTCTTCTAAACTGTATGTACATCAAACAGGGCTGGCTATAGGAACAAGCTAATGGAGGCTTTGGACTCAGTTCCCTCTGATGTTTTTATATTCTTTTTTGCTGATTTAGAAACATGTACTATCCAATTAAAGAAGTGTGCAAAACATGGCCCAAAGACAAATTGCCCATCTCGGGTGGCACACAGCTTGCTCAGACCTTATTATTGGGAAAGAAAAACCCAAGAGGAAAAGAGACCAAGGGGTGAGCTGCTCAGTAATCTTGTCATGCACCTTCTGCCACACATTCATTAGAACACCAGATTTTTTAAAGCTAAGCACGTAGATTGCTACTTGCTGAAAGATATTGGTTGGTGAATGAGAATCGTCGCAGTTTCTGACTGAACTGGTTTGAGCAATGAAAAACTCTAGTGGGCTAAAAGCTATTGCAGATAAAGCCCAAGTTCGTGGGTTTGATCACATGCTCATGATCATTTGTATCTTTTTCACTTTATGGTCTTAGAACATTGGAAATAATTGCTGTGTTTGTTGAGAGTGCTGGATTCTCCAGAGATGTTGTGACCTCTGAAATTAAAAATGGCTGTGCAATGTCTCCTATAATATTTAGGGAAAATTTCTATTTAGAATGCTAATCATAAAATGTTTTGTGGTGTTTTCTCCTTCTCTAAAAGCTAGTTGTAGTAGCAAATAATATGATCTTATGGGCAATTTGCCTGTATGCTCTCAGATATTTTTCTTCGTTTGTTTATAAGTGGGAAATTATATAGGATTTATATCATTAAAAGTCTCCTCCAATTTGCTGGTGATCTCAGTGGTTCCATCTCACTGAGCCCTTTCTTTTCTTCTTTCTCAGAAGAGAGAAATTTTAAATTAATTTAATTAAATAAAATTATGCCCATATATACATATATCCATTATATATAAAAATGTACACATATACATATATTCCAGAATTGATGCAAATATTTGTATTGAACCCAATTACATCAATTATCCATTACTGTAGACAAAACCACTAGATATGATATACAAATATGTAATAATTAATACAGCAGAGCAATCATGATGGTCATCTGCAAACAGTAATCAGAATGGCTTCCCTGGGGTATACAAGCCCAGACCACCAGCTGAAGACACAGCCAAGAAAGAAGTATTTAAGGAATTTTTAAACAACAATTATAATGAGAAATTAATATTTATGCAATGTCATTAATACTCTGACTAACATTAGCTTGAGAATAAGATAAAAAGAGCAATGATTCCTAGTTAGGTACAGTGCAGCAGAAGAGATAAAGGAATAATATATGACAGAGGAGGATTAAACTAGAACATAAGAACCTGAGTTCTAGTTCCTCGCTTGTCACTACTTACTGTGGGAACACCAGCATGTAATTCATCCACTGTGGATTTAGTTTCCATGCTGAAATTAAAATGATGTAGTTATAAATGTGGTGACCACGTACATATCAATCTCTCTTGTTTAACACTTGCAGGGGCCTTCTACCTCCAAGCTGTGTCCCCAGCGCTTTCTATTTTTTGTTTTGAAACAGGGTCTCCCTATGTTACTGAGTCTTGCTGAATTGTTGAGGCTGTCCTTGAACCTTTGATCCTCCTGTCTCAGTCTCATAAGTACTGGGATTACAGGAGTATGCTACCAAGCCCAACCGCAAGTCACTCTGTCTTTGAAGCAATAAAACATATGGAATGTGGAACTGGAAATATAAAGAAAAGCTCTTGTAGATCAACTTCATGGGGATAGCTGTGGTGGTAGGGCAAATTGTACAGGAAATGGTAAAGAGTCTTATGATGATACACCAAGAGGCAAACCAGTAGCAGATTCCAGGAAAAAAAAAAAAGCCTAATGTTCTTAAAGACCAGTGAGCCATCCTAAATTGCAAATGTTGGAGAGCTGAAATATGACAGAACATCTCAGGCAGGGCAATCACCCAGGAAAGGAGGAAAGGTGGAGCATTGAGGGAGGGTGAATTATATTTTCAGGAGGGTTCCAGTGGAGAAAGTTGGATGGAGGTCCTGGGAGCTAAATCTCAAAATTCACAGTAAAATTACATGTCTTACGTACACACTATTCACTATGGATCCCAGAAAAGGTTGGTTCCTGGTTATAGTAGTCAGTAGGGTTAGTTATCAAGGGGGCACAAGGTAGGAAGAGGGTCCATCCTGAACCTAGTTGTCTTCAAAGAGACAAAATGGAAATCCATAAAATCATCATATTTTAATAAAATACTAAATTATTATTTAGATAACATTTAATGTTCAGGCAACCAAAGAATAAGGAAACATGGAGGGCAATAGGGGCTGCCATTCTCTTCCACATACAAAAATAAAAATATACCAAACAACACAAGAAGTTCAGAAAATTCCAGTTATTTCAATGATTAGCAACAAAATCTGTCCAGCATTTTGATACTCTAAAGAATATTTGTGGCCGGGCGTGGTGGCACAAGCTTGTAATCCCAGTACTTTGGGAGGCAGAGACCGGAGGATTCGGGTTCGTGGCCAGCCTCAGCTCTCTTGCTCTCTCTCTCTCTCTCTCTCTCTCTGTACTTAGTGAGGCCCTCCACAACTTCGTGAGACCCGGTTTCAAAATAAAGTATAAAAAATAGGGCCAGGGGTGTAGTGCGGAGGTTCAATCCCTGGTACCGCAAAAAAAAAAAAA
>PVJS01025707.1:0-27629 GCA_004027185.1 Glis glis
CGCTACGCCTCCGGCCCTATTTTTTATACTTTATTTTTGAAACCGGGTCTCACGAAGTTGCAGAGGGCCTCACAAAGTAGAGAGAGAGAGAGACAAGGAGAGAGAGAGCGAGACAGCTGAGGCTGGCCGCGAACCCGGATCCTCCGGTCTCCGCCTCCCAAAGTACTGGGATTACAAGCGTGCGCCACCACGCCCGGCCTTTATTTATTATTTTAAAACAGGGTCTCAGGTTGCTGAGAATCTCACAAAGTTGCTAAAGTTGGCTTGGAACCTGAGATCCTCTTGTCTCAGCCTCCTAAGTGCTGGGACTACAGGCATGCACCACCACACTGGGTTAACTTCATACTTTTAGTCATATTTATTCAATGACTCTTTAGTAACCACATAGACTTTTAAATAATGCCTTGGTGTTCTAAATTGAAAACAAAGTTTATTTGGAATATGCAATGCATCAATGTATAGAAACAACTCAACAGACAGTATGAGACTTTCTAATGATGTCCCCAAAGTACAGGAGAATTGACTTTTACTGTCATTGGTAATTTTGCATTCTTGTACATTAATCATTTAATTTATTATAACCACTAGCATGTGTTTCAAACCAATATTAATTAATGTAGTCTAATCAAAAGGCCAAATGTATTGGACAAATAGGTTGAGAAGGAATAAATACTTGTCATATTCATTTATAAATCTATTTGCAACAGTTTTGTGACTTCATATAGAAATGTCTTCTGTAGATGTGTGCTCTGTGTGGTAAGCAAAAGTGCTGTTCCTTATTACAATATCATGTCATGTATCATATAACTTCCATTCAAATCCAGTGCACTAAAATGACAGAGTTGTGTTGAGTTTTGCTAAAATAAAAGAGGGTATCACATTTAAGAAAACGAATCTCTCTTCCTTCCTTTGATTAAATCATGACAAGTGGATAATAGGAATAGTTTTGAATTCATATCAGGAAGGTGGCTAAAAATGCACAAAATTCATACAGAAAGGTTGAATGAGAAACAGGTTGAAAAAATTAGCTTAAAAATGACATGTGTTTAAAAAATGTGCAGGCACGAGGAGGATATAAATGAGGATGTTCACAGTGTTGTTTCCAAAGAATGTTAAACATTTTCAACTTGTTTATACAACAGTATTTGTTAATAAGGTAGGAATAAAGTAATTGATTGACATTAAAGTAATTACAAAATTATATATAAAACATCTGAAATATGTGTGTTTTTTCAGAGTAATGTTTGCCTCCATTCTTTAGTTCAGCACTCCCTGGGTCCTAAAGTGTGACCGATGTGACCCCAGCACCTCCTTTTCTCCACTGTCACCCCTGGACACAGTAATTCTGACCTTCCATGTAGTACAAAATGCGACTTGAAAACTGGAGGAAAAGCTCATGTTTCCATTCACAGATTAACATGTTTTATTAAGAATAAAATACCATAGGTATCACATGTAATAGCAAAGTCTACATTTAATAAGTTCATGGAAACACTTTGTATTTGCAGAAAATTATACTTTACATTTATGTATTTACTTAAGTCCAAAGTTTAGGTAAAAGAAGTATACATTATTATATACAATAGGTTCACCACTAAATATCAAGAAGGTCCAAATGGCTCAAGTGAATCCTTCAGAAATTTTGTAGTGTATAACATTATTCAATAACCTTTAAAGGTAAAGTTAAGATGATAAATATGCTGAAATTATTAAATGGAATTTCATTATAAATCCTCTATTTAAGCTAAATGGAAAAGATTATCTACAGAATGATAGCTATAGCTAGTAGATTACAGAATGACTTTCCTTTGGTTATAGCTCCACTTAAAGAAAGTTTTGTTTTTTGTAATTCTCTTCTTAAAAACAGATATTCTGGTACTTAGAAAGATTTAAAAAAATGTATCATTTGACCTTTACACTTCTATCACACTAATGTAAACACAAGCAACAGAGTGACTGACTGGCATATTTGCACTTTTAGGCCTTTGGTACTTAAAGTTATTTGATAACTGCTATGCCACTATTTGTTTTCTATTAGACACTTTGAGGAATATGTTACAATAAAAATACAATATATTTTGTAAAGCTTGATAAATGATACCACATGATTCAGTTAAGCACTCTATTCATGTACTTTGATGGGAAGGAGGGTTGATTTTGCTTTGTTTCTTAATGAATTAGAGAATAACATCAGATATGATTTTTAAGTACCCAAATAAACTCCAAAATATAACTGACACTTTATTCTTGATGAAAAATACAGCACCTGAGTGGCCCACACTCTATTAGTCCTTAAGCCTTATCTCTATTTGTGTATGAACAAAGCAAATACCAGATGCAAAAGAAGTCAAGAAAAATAAATGACATGATTTAACATTTTTATGCAGACAGAATTTCTTATAAATATATATATATGTGTGTGTGTATGTGTGTGTGTGTGTGTGTGTGTGTGTGTGTGTGTTGTTATTTTAATGCTATGGGCAATGTAAACACTTTAGCAATTGGATAGTTCCTAGAGAATTATAAAATTAACATAAGCAAATTAGGGTAAAAAGTGATGCTGACAAAATCTGCATCATATGACAAAAAGGATTGTTGATTTAAAAACTTAAAAAATGGTTAGAAACATTGTGAAGAGACAGAGATTCTATTCTATTTAAGAAGTTTTAAAAACCAAAAGTTGCCTAAAATAAGATATTGAAAAACTCAGGATAGGGCACGTAAACGGATGAGCCACAGAGTCCAGAAAGTGAACAAGGACAGCACCAAACCAACAACACTGGGAAGACACTGTCCTCATAGGTTAGAAAAGCTTTACTGTTGGGAGCAGAGTGAACTAAACACAGGTCTCCTGGAAGCAGAACATTGATCCAGCTGTTTTAATTAACCATACTATTTATGAGATTTCTCCTTAGGAAAAAAAATGCCAAGATCTAACATCGAAAGATGAGCAATCTACCAATCATTTAGGTTGAGAAGGGTACTGCTCACTACATAGAAGCAATATGCTACTACACACATATCTATATCACAGCTTCCACGATATGTGTTCATAGCCTCTGAAAGGAGTATTTTTCCTTACCACTGTTGTTCAAACTTATAGAAGAAACTTAAAATATAAAGTAAATGTAGGTTTAATTTAGGTCCTCTATGTGACAAAGTGTTCATCAACTAACAATGAAAAGTTATTTTACAATAGTGTAACAAAAATTTTGTTACTTCTGTATACTCAGGTGTATTCATAAGGAAGATTAACACACACTGTGGAAACATACATTATTAGTATATATTAGAAGTTGCAATAACATTCAATGCAAATTTGGACTCATAAGCATGTTTCAAAAGGTATAAGTCATATACCACACCCACATCCTTAAATTTAAAATATGTTGCATGATTCAAACAGAAATGTACCCCACTCTCTTTCCCCTTAGACAGGCCGTGTACACTGATTTCATGCCATCTACACTTATAAGCCAACTACCACCCAGTGGAGAGAAAGAATATCTTTCAAGAAGATTTGAGGTGTATGTCAGGTGGGGGTGTCAGAGAGAAGGGAGGGCACTGGGAAATGAAGGAATCCAGCATTCAGGCTTGTTTAGAGCTAAGAACTGCTGATCATCAATTTGTGTTTTCACAGGAGAGGAAATGTTTCCAGAAGCTCAGTCTGCAGTGTTGTTTAGGGGTAAAACCAGGCTAGGATTTCATTAATGACAAACCATTTCATTGCTCAAGCTCAGGGAAAAGAAGGGAAGAAAGGAGAGGGGAGGAAAGAAGTAAAACTGAAGACCGGAAGGAGGGAAGGTTGATGAAGGGGGGGAGAGAGGAGAGAGAGAGAGAGAGAGAGAGAGAGAGAGAGAAGGAAGGAGGGAGGGAGAGGGAGTGTGTACACATGTGTGAGTGGCAATGTGTGGAGCAGAGGAGTGTGTGCCTTTTAAACAGTGAGAGAACCTGAACACACCTTAGTGAAAGTGGTCTTTAGAGTACGTTAGAGCCAGTGTGTGTGAGGATGTGACCGAGTATGTGAGGAAGTGCGTTCGCAAAAATGAGATTTATGAGGGTGAGAAAATGGTATTAGAGGGGGGAAGCAGGACCCTGCATGTGGGTGTGACACAGATGGGGAAGAGCACGGGAGAGGGCTGTGGGAAATGGGAGTCCACAGGAAGACAAGGCACAGAATAAAGGCATTAATGAGGGTGGGAATTCAGCGGAAAGGAAAGGGTAAAGAAATGAGGGGAGGGGGTTAAATAAGTGGACCAGACAGTGTGGTGGAGATAAAAAGGAGGAGAAATTAAAAGAGGAGGGAAAACAAAACACACGGGGGGAAAAGGGTGATGAAAAGAGGCAATGGAGGGAAAAGAGAAAGAAGGAAGTAGAGAAAATGAGAAAAAGGGAAAGAGAGAAGGAGAAGTGAAAAGCTGGCGAAAGGGAAGAAAGCTGAAGAGAGTGTGTGGGGTGAGTGAGCCTAAGTGTCCAAGTGAGGGGAAATAAATGGAACAGAGAGCCAGCAGTTTGAAAAAGTCGCTTATGCCAGAGTAAAATAAAAACAAACCTGATAAACTTGTCAGACTGTGCAAGAGTACCCCACGACGGTAAAACACAGACCACGCGAATTGAGTTTTAAAGTGGCACCTGCCCCTCCTTCTAAGCCTGACACTTCACTCTGCCCGGGCTGCTGGGCTTCCCGGGACAGTGCTTTAGCATCCCGAGTCCAGCTGGCGACCTGCCCCCGCAGAAAGAGGTCTGGGTTCTGCGGAGCATCCGCACCTGGGTTTCTTGAGATGTGGTCTTTTGATAGTGAGCCCCACCAGTATCCCTGCTCGGCTTAAAAGAGGGTAAAGAGGGTGGAAAGAGACAGAAAGACACACCGAGACAAGTACGAAAAGCACGCCGTTCTTCCTACCTAAGCACCGCCGTGTCCCCTTTTCTGACCATCATGTTGTCCACGGCCGCCCAGGGGAAGTCCACACTCTGTCCAGCCGGGAGGCAGGAGGGTAGCAGGCAGCACAGGCTGAGGAGCACCGCCGCCAGCCACTGGTTCGAGCAACAAGCACCCTGCACCAACAGCATCATGTCCATCCCTGCTAGGGCTGCTCACTCTCCAGCAGTTTTCAGCTCGCACTCCCCCACCCCCTGGTGCTGGCGAGTCTTCCCGGGAACCAGGCGGCGCGCCACAGGATTTTTTTTTTTTTGAGTGGGTGGGTGGGTTTCTTTTCTTTCTTTCTTCCCCCTCCTAGTTGTTGGGTGTTGTTTCTTTTTTCTGCCTCTCCTCCTCCTCCTCCTCTTCACTTTCCCTCCCTCCCTCCCCTCCCTCCCCCTGGCGCCGCGCTACACCTCCTCTCGGTTGCTTTTGGCCGCGTCCGGAGTGTGTCTAATTCTCGGCGGCTCGCACACCATCTAGCGAGGAGGCGAGCGCGCCGGCGAGTGCGGGAGGAGGCGCGGCGGCGGCGGCGGCGGGGCGAGCGGCGGCTGCGATCGCGGCGGCAGCAGTAGCAGCAGCCGAGGCAGAGGCAGCGCGGGGCGCAGCGGCCGCCGCCGGCCCCCGGGCTCGCGCGCGTTGCCAAGCGGCCGTTTCCTTAGCAACCCCGCCCGGAGACTGAGGATGGAGCAGGGAGGGGGGAAATTAAAAAAAAGAAAAGATTAGAAAAAGCAAGAAAGAAAACGAAAAAAAAATGCTTAGAGGTCTATGACAATCGTGCAAACTGAGGGCTAGAGCTGCGCCATCGACTGAAGGGTTAGGGCCCTCGCTGTCGTGGGCGCTGGAGGGATGCTGTGCTAGAAAAGTCTGTCGGGCCGGGGTGGAGCGAGCCCAGGGGTACTTTGCTCGGCCTCCGCGGTGCGTTTCACCTCCCGAGGCACCGTAAGTTTAAAGTGCTCCAAGTTGTGGTCGGCGCCATCATGACGCCAACGACTGTGAGTTGTGGTCGCTGATTTGTTTTTAATCTTGCCTGGGTGGTCGCGCTACAGTTAACCAGCTGCTAACTAGTTTCTCCCTCTAGCCCTTTCCGGGAATGGATAGAGACAGTGGCAGGACGCCGGGTTTTTTGCAGGGACACGGGGGGGGGGGGGGGTCAGGCCTTGCGGGTTGAGCAGCTGGCGTGTCTATGGGGTCAGCCAACGTGGACTGGAAGACACCTGCCCTTTATCTGTACGTCTTGACACCAACGTGTGCATGCGTGTGTGCATGCGTGTGTGCATGTGTGTGTGCATGTGTGTGTGCGCGCGCGTGTGTGTGGCGGGGTAGGACGGTCAGCAAGGAGTGTGTGTGTGTGTGTGTGTGTGTGTGCACGCGCGTGACGCGGAGTGTGTAGTACGCGCGCGGGGCGTGAGCGCAGGCGCGCTGGGAGGGACGGGGCGGGCCGTGCTGGGATGCAGAGTCGGGAAGAGACTGCAATCAAGTGTTTTAATTGTGTAGAGCCAGGCAGTTCTGTTATGTAAGAGACAGTTTAACCCATTGGCGCCTATCAGGCCGAAGGATCCGCGCATCCGAATCAAGGCTGCGCCAAGTTACCCGGTTTAAAGAGACACCGAGTTATATATATATATATATATATATATATATATATATATATATATTTTAACAGCCTCAAAACAGGGCTGTCCAGGTTTGCTTCTCAGCCGCGCGGAGCCGAACGCTTGGCTCTGCACGCCGCTGCAGCCCCTCAGCGGCTCACTCCGTCGTTGTAAGGCGTCTTCCTGCCCCCAGGGCAGAATGGGGTGCTGGGCTTGGGACCGCGCTCTTCCCCGCTTTTTATTCTTCCCTTCTTGAACTCATTTTCAGATTCAAGATTCTTTAGCTATTCCGGGCTATTTACAAATCAATGAGAGAGCTGGGTCTGGAGTCCGCAGCAGTTATGCCAATCAATCGTCTTTAGTGAGGAGTTAGGGGGCAGGGAAGCGGAGAGAAACAAGTCGTTAAAAACAAACGAGCCCCTCCTCAATTATTTTCCTCTTCCATCCCCCCACCTTTAACAGTGCTTGAAAAAATATACTATTTGCCTCACCCTAAACCCTCCACTAGTAGACAAAATAAATAAAGCAAAACCTTGCGCATCCTATCTCCTTCCCCATAATGCTAGCTGGGTCCTTTGGCAGAGCGCACCAAAGCAATAAACTCTGCAGGGGTCAGCATCCGGCTTCCTCCACCGCCCGAGCTCTTTACGAGGCAGGCAGGGAGTCGTTTTTGCTTGGTGGTAGTGGTACGCAGTGATGTTTATCACCAGGCACGAGGATATATGGGGAAAGGGAAGGGTTCCCATCACTTGTGACCACCCAGACTGACTAGATCGAAGAGTCTCTAACCAGCAACACCTCCCGGCTACACGAACACCCCATGCGCAGCAATTAACCAAGAGGCTTGCAGCAGGAGTTACTGATGTTATTAGTATTCCGGCTTAATTCTCAAAACCGGCTCGGATATTGAAAGTGCAATACTATGCAGCCGCGTTTTGGAACGTCAATAAAATGTTAGTCATTTGCGGATGAATGAAAACATTTTCTTTACCGTCTGGTGTGCTAGGGAAATAATTGTCAAATGACAGACTCTTGCTAATATTGATGCCAAATACCTAGATGACACTGTCGTCTTGTTAACTAAATTTTTCGTGCTAGCGTGGCATACTGATAGATAAAGCTTAAAATTATCTGGGGCAAAGGAAGGATTAGAAGAATTGACGTGTCACATACATGGGCGAAACTATCCAGTATTATTCAGTGTTTTCGCTAGAGATGAACTAGATCCCGATGAAGAGAAGCACAAGGTTCAGCTTCCGCCAGGGTGACTCAGTTTAGTGCTATTTTATGCAGGGATGGGAGTGCCAGCGTTTTCTAGTACAAGCTATGAAATGCATCCTTTCCTAACTGCTGTTTCCCAGAGATCAGACATCTTTGGTGTCCGCAGGGGGGAGGGGGATTTCTGTGACCGTGGATGGAGCTATGCGGCAGTTTTAATATGTACAACAACCCCTCAGGCTTGTAAAGGGAAACTGGAGCCACTTCTATTTAAAGGCGAAGAGTTCCTTTCCTTATTTTTAGTACCTATCTCAGCTTTTATTCACTGATCAAAAAGCCCTTAACTCTCACAGAAGCCATCCAAAGGAAGCAATGACTACACCTGGTTTATAGATGGGTGGACTAGTGGAGAGATTATTTACATGTAGGTCACGACTAGTTAAAGTGAGTGCAAGAATGTTGGATAGGATAGCCCCTCTTGCCCTCTGTACTTCTGCTATCCTCCGAATAAAGAGGAAAATGATTTTAAAAGCTTTTTATGACATTCTTTCCCCTTGACCCTTCTAAGGGCATATATCTGAGAGGATTTTACAGGGTTTCCAGTATTTGCTTTGAGGCCCGAGAGTTCTTCCAAGCAGAGACATAAATCCTGGAAGTCCTGGCTCCTTTTGAGGAAAAGCCAGAACAAAAACAAATGACAACAACAAAATGAAAGAAAAAGAACCTCCTAGTATCAAGAGTAGGCAACAGCATTGTTTTCAACTTTTTAGATGGAGATTGGATTGGGTATAATGGGTTTCATCCTTGGCCAGAATTTTTGGAAACCGACGTTGGTGTTAATTCTTTCATAATTGTGTATTTTAATTTTTTTATTTTTTATTTATTTATTTTTTTTGCGGTACCAGGGATTGAACCCAGGGGCGTTCTACCTCCACGCTACAACCCTGGCCCTATTTTTTATACTTTATTTTTTTGAAACCGGGTCTCACGAAGTTGCGGAGGGCCTCATTAGGTAGAGAGAGAGAGAGAGAGAGAGCTGAGGCTGTCCTCGAACCCGGATCCTCTGGTCTCTGCCTCCCAAAGTACTGGGATTACAAGCATGCGCCAGCACACCCGGCCTTTATTTTGTTTTAAACCTTGACTTCTAGTATTTGAAGAAACATAATAATAACCAGTGTGGAGTTAGTTCAAAAGGAAAAGGGTGAAGATTGATGTTACAGCTGATTATTTTATCACTTAGATTGATTTACACACACTTTTCCTCATGCCCTCTGACCTATATTTTGAATATTTCAGGGTTGTTGGTATTAGGAAAGGTAATATTACAAAGTTTCTTATAGTTCATAAGCCCTTTTTTATTTGGGACTGTAAAGGAGATTGTTATTATGAAAACAATTAGAAAATAAATTCACATTGTGTGTGTGTGTGTGTGTGTGTGTGTGTGTGTCTAGATAATGGAGATTGAACCCAGGAGCATTCCGCCTCTGAGCTTCTGAACTTCACCCCCAGCCTTCATTCTTCCTTCCTTCCTTCCTTCCTTCCTTCCTTCCTTCCTTCCTTCCTTCCTTTCTTTCTTTCTTTCTTTCTTTCTTTCCTTCCTTCTGTCTGTCTGTCTGTCTTTGAACAAAGTCTCACTAAGTTGGTGAGGGCCTTGCTAAGTTGCAGAGGCTGGCCACAAACTTGTGATCTTCCTGTCTCAGCCTCCAAATACTGGAATTATAGGTATGTGCCACCACGCCAAGGCTTCACATTTTTTGTCTGTTTGTTTTGATAGTGAATAAAGCTAGATCCATCTTTCCTGTTATTAATGTCTGGGCATGAGAAATTTTAGTCAGGACAGAACCCAGAACCTAATGGGAGGTGCTATTGAGAGCACTTTGTAATTCCTGAAGGAAGTCAGTCAGGGTGCCCTTATAAACAGGACATAGGAATAATAGCTCTCTAAGTTGGTCTATAAAATTGAGTCTCTATTTGAATTAAACAGCCTTAAGCTTGGAGCACCCTGGCAACTAAAACTGACCTTTAGTGATGCTTTTCAAATCAATGTGAGATGTGCAAAGCTCAGGAAATTAGGGGATTTCTAAACCTAGGCTCTTGTGCATTTGGGGCCAGGTAATTGTGGGGACTGCCTTGTGTATAGGAAAATGTTTAACAGCATCCCAGCCTTCACTCACTAGATGCCAGCAACACCAGTAGATGGCAGTAGTTATGATAGCCGACATTTCTCCGGAAACTGCTCTATGTTCTGTGGGTTGGGGGCATGGATCATACTAAATTAAGAACCATTGCATTATAGGTTACATTTCTAAAAATATATACCATATTCTCCTTTTCAAATAAAAAAAATGAAGCAGACTGTATTGGGAAACAAAAATTTCCTTATTTGAATTTTGTAACTATAAAAGAACTTCCCATCAGTTCATTCTCTGCATTTACTTTCTGGATGATAGAGTAGCCCTGGTTAGCACAGATACATTGAATTAATGACTGGCTATAATAAAATATTTTTTGTGGTACTGGGGATTGAACCCAGGGGCATTCTACTGCCAAGCTACACCCCCAGCCCTTTTTTATTTATTTATTTTATTTTGAAACAGGGCCTCACTAAGTTGTGAAGGGCCTCACTAAGTCACTGAGGCTAGCCGCAAAACTGTGATCCTCCTGTCTCAGCCTCCCAAGTACTGGGATTACAAGAGTGCACCACCATGCCCAAATACTAAAATATCTTTCTATGATTTTTTCCCATGTACTATAGGAGAACTGCTCCAACAACACTGCCACTACAATATGCAATTATGATGTCTTCTTCATTGTTGGAATGCATACTTTGGTTATGCATTGAGTATAAATGCTATTGTAACGCAGGGTATGTGGGGGAGCTCTTAGATTCAAGCCAGAGTTGAATTGATAGTTCTCATTTTTGAAATAAACTGTCATTTTGTGGTTTCCAAGTAAAAATGTAAGTAGATGGTAAGCTTGTAACCAAAATTAAATAAATTTTGGTATTTCTTATATTGTGACAGCTGCAGGGGATGCACTCTTAGGAATGACTAAGGAAAAATAAAGCCATTCCTCATCAAATCACTCTATTTAAAAATCATATAATTCATTCAATTACCAGTTATCTATCATCTCTATTAACTATCAGCTCTGAGGGTAAGCAAAGAAGTACTAAGTATGTGTGTTTGCATTGTTTGGGGAATATGGGGATGCCTACTCAACTTTCAAAACTCTTTAAACCATGCCCATCAAATGATGTAGAAAATTTACCTAAATACTTAAAGAAGAAAGATAAATCTTGCAGCAAGCATGGGTAGAAATCATTTCTCAGTACTGAAGTTTTTATTTTTTTAGCTTGTAAGATAATGAGTATAGCTTTAACTACATTTTATTATACATTTACATGGATTCCAGAAAAAACAATAATCATTTTTAATATTATTCTGCTCATTTCCCAAAAGTCTTTAAGAACCTCAAGTGCATGTATTTTAAAAAAATCAAATTTGATATTTTCGATTGTACTATGAAGAATATATAAGCTTATTTTCCCAAATAAGTATGTTATTATATTATTTCATTTTATTTGCTAAAAGTTCTGATTCTCATTACAGATATGTTTATTTTATATATTTTCAAACTTTATTATGACTTGTTAATTTTGTCATATTATCATTTTTCTCTATAATTATTTTACATGTGTATAGAAGGGGAAATATCTCATTGTGTTTGCTTATGAAGATATCTTGACAGGAATAGGTAATTTAGAGTTTTGAATAATTTTCACTACTAATACAGTTTTCACTAAACAGGAGAGTGAAAATATAGCATAAAGTTATGGCCCTAAGCAGAATGAAACTATAGCCCTTTTATTCCATGACCATTTTCATCAACTATTGGGGTTTTTATTGTTCCTGTTGTAAGTTATGATACTCATAGGGAAGCAAATAATTGATTTTTCTTAAGACTTAAGTAAATGTTTCATCCAGGTTTGAAGTGGAATAAGTTTAAAGAACTACATCAAAAACCTTTCCAAATTTATAATAGCCACACATGTTCATGATATCTTAAAATTTTTGTTCTGAAACATACTTGTAGCAACATACTTTCAGAAAAGTGCAAAAATATAAAGAAGTATTATAAGTATATATTACTTCTCATTGAAGTATTAGTTTGAAGTTAACATCCATTTAATTCTATCCTGATTAAGAAACAGAAATCCCCAAAGGTCTCCTGCAAGCCCTGTCTAAATCTCTGTTTTATTCTTCTCCTTTGAAAGTAAGCACTATAATTATTTCATGGCCATCATTTCCTCATCTTCTTTACAATTTTGCCACCTTATATTGCATGATGCTGAAACAATAGCTTGTTTTTACATATATTCTTACAAAACCATTTCACATCATATATATATATATGTAATATAATCTGGTTTCTTGTGCTGAACATTATATGTTAGGATCCCTCTGTGCCACTGTGAAATGTTTCTTCATTTTTGTATCTGTGTAGAATTTCACAGTATGACTATGCAATTACATATATATTCATTATATTATTGGCAGACAGATGTTTTATATTGTCTATTCCAGACAGTGATGCTATAAACATTCTTGGACTTCAGTGCTGGAAACTTCCCTCAGAGTCAGTCATGCATCACTTAATGATGGGAATACACTCTGAGAAATTCATTGTTAGGTGATCTGTTGTGCAAACATCATAGAATGTAGTTACACAAACCTAAATGTTACCACCTACTACAAATAGGCCATATTGTATAGCCTATTGTATCTAGGCTACAAACTTGTACAAAATGTTGCTTACTGAATGCTGTAGACAATTGTAATGTAATGGTGAATGTTTGCATATCTAGATATATCTAAACATAGAAAAGGTACAGTAAAAACAGTTTAAAAACTAAAATAAATGGTTCACCTCTAAAGTACACTTACCATGATGAGTGCAACTTTCCTATTAAAATACCAACATCATTCTTCACAGAACTAGAAAAAAACAGTGCTAAAATTATATGGGAAAAAAAGACCCAGAATAGCCAAAGCAATTCTTACCAACAACAACAACAAAAAAAGCCATGCTGGAGGCATCACAATACCTGACTGAAGTCAGGTATAGTTTGAAAACTATACTACAAAGCTATAGTAAAAAAAACAGCATGGTATTGGCACAAAAAAACAAACACAAAGACGAATGGAACAGAATAGAAAATACAGAAGCAAATCCACACACCTATAGCCACTTGATCTTTGATAAAGAGGCCAAAAACAGACACTGGAGAAAAGATAGGCTTTTCAACAAATAGCCAAGGGGAAACTGGTTAATTATATGTAGAAGAATGTAATTAATCCCCAACCTCTCACCCTGAACAAGACTCAATTCAAGATAAATAAAAGACCTAGAAAGTAGACCAGAGACCTCACAACTATTAGAAGAGGGCATAGGACCAACTCATTAACATACAGGCACCCATAGAGACTTCCTCAATAAGACCCTCAACACTAAGGAAACAAAATTAAAAAATCAATAAATGGGATTGCATCTGATTGAAAAACTTCTATGCAGCAAAGGAAACTATCAAGAACCTAAATAAAGAGTCTACAGAATGGGAGAAAATTTTTGCCAACTACTCTTCTGAAAGAGGATTAATATCCAGAATATATAAAGAACTTAACAAACTTAACACACACACACACACACACACACACACACACACACACACACACCAATCAGAATATGGGCAATGGATTTTTTTTTTTTTTTGCGGTATCGCGGATTGAACGCAGGGGCTTGCTACCTCTGCGCTACGCCCCCGGCCCTATTTTTTTATACTTTATTTTGAAACCGGGTCTCACGAAGTTGCAGAGGGCCTCACTAAGGAGAGAGAGAGAGAGAGAGAGAGAGAGAGAGAGCTGAGGCTGGCTGCGAACCCGTATCCTCCGGTCTCCGCCTCCCAAAGTACTGGGATTACAAGCGTGCGCCACCACGCCTGGCTGGGCAATGGATTTGAATAAATACTTCTCAATAAAAATACAAATGGCCAATAAATATAGGAAAAAATGTTCAACATCATTAGCAATCAGGGAAATGCAAATCAAAATGACACTGAGATTTCATCTAACTCCAGTTAAAATGGGAATCATCAAGAATACAAACAATAATAAATGTTGGCAAGAATGTGGGGAAATAGGGACCCTTATGCTCTGTTGGGATTGCAAATTGGTGCAGTTGCTATGGAGATCAGTGTGAAGGTTCCTTAAAAGACTGCGAATGGAGCTACCATGTGACCCAGCCATTCCACTGTTGGGAATCTTCCCAAAAAACTGAAGTCAAATTACTATAGGGATACATGCATTGCCATGTTTCTAACAGCACAGTTCATGATAGCCTAGATGTCCATCAGTAGATGAATGTATAATGAAATTATGGCATATACACACAATGGAATTTTACTCAGCCATAAAAGAAGAACATAGTTATGTCATTTGCAGGATAATGGGTGGAACTAGAGAATTTTGTACTAAGTGAGATTAGCCAGTCCCAAAAGGTGAAGGGCCATATGTTTTTACTCATATGTTCAAGCTAGACTAGAGAGAAATTAGGAAACAAAGAGTACTTCAAATAAATGAGGGGAGACACTAGCAGAATAGTAGAAGGGGATTTGAAGAGGGAGGTGGGGAGGAGAAAGAGGAGATCTGTTGATGGAAACGATTCAAATAACCCTTTATCTATATATGAATTTATCTGTATCAGGATTATTATTATATATAGGGAGGTGGAGGCAGCGGGTGGACCCCAAGGGAAACACAACAAATGATGTGTGCATGAATGTCTTTGTCACTCTCAACCTCACTATAGTGTATAATTACAATGCACTAATGGGGAAAAAGAAAAGAAGGTTGCTTTTAGTGGGTGGTGACTGAATGTGAAGTACTATATACTACTGTGTGCTTTATACAGACTTAGGCTACACTGAATCTATTTAAAATTTTTGTTTCTTCCATAATAAAATTAACTTTAATTTACTGTAAGTTTTTACTTTATTAACTTTATCTTTTCTCTACACTTTTTTACTCTTTTGTAACAATATCTCGCTTAAAACACAAACACATTGTACAGCTATATGAAAATATTTCCTATCTTTACATCATTATTGTACAAGCTTCTTTCTATTTTAAAATAATTTATGTTTTTTACTTTTAAAACTTTTATTAAAAATGAATACATGGCCAGGCGTGGTGGCACATACCAGTACTTCTGAGGCTGAGATAAGAGGATCACAGGTTTGAGGCCAGCCACAGCAACTCAGCAAAACTCTTTTTTTCAAAATTAAAAAAAAAATTAAAGGCCTGGGGTGTAGCTCGAGATAGAATGCCCCTGGGATCAATCCTCAGTACCAACAACAACCACAATAACAACAACAACAACAATAATAACATAAAAACTAATGCATGAACACACACATTACCCTAGGCCTATACGGCGTCAGGGGCACCAATATCATTGGTGTTCACCTCCACATCTTGTCCTCCTGGAAGGTTTTCTGACATAATAACATATATAGGGTTGTCATCTCCTGTTTTAACAAGGCTGTCTCCTGGAATCCCTCCTTAAGGACCTATCTGAGGCTTTTTTTGAGGAGGTATCATTTTCTTCAGAAAAAAAAAAATCCTTAGTGGTTTGCTTGTTGTTGTTTTTAATTGTATGCTACTTATAAGCAGATAATATACATTTCTCTCTATTAATGAATGTGTGTTGGTTTTGGGTCCACGTTTAAAATTTTTAAGCAGGTTGTTGAGGTCCGAAAAGGCTTCTGCTCAACCCTTCTCTGTGAATCTTGCGGGGCCCTCTTTTTCTTCTCCAGCAATCTCCTTTCCTCTTGTGTTTTCTTCAGCTATGCCTTTCTGCTCACTTCCATCATCCTCTCATTAGGCAACCTCTCAGGAACCCTTGGCAGAAGCTCCTAGGTGTCACCCTCCTCCACACTCCAGTTCAAGGTGTTTGCCATCTCAACCTGTAACGGTTTGTATCGGGAATGTCTCTAAAGTGTCATGTTGAAAGCATAGTTCCCATGCAGCAAGGTGAAGAAGTGGTGCTTTTAGGCAATGATTGGACCGTATGGGCTCTAACCTTACCTGTAGATTAATCCATTGGATGAATTCATCCACTGATAGATGAATGGATTTCAGGGAGGTGGGGCCTATTTGAGAGAAGTAGGTCTCTTGGGGTGTGGCCTAGAAGGGTTTATCTTCTCCCAGCCCCTGTCTCTCCCCTACCGTCTCTGCTTCTAGGCTGCCATGAGCTGAGCAGCCTTCCTCTGCCACACCCTCCTGACATAATATTCTGCCTTAACTCAGGCCCAGAGCAACAGAGCTGGTTAACCATGGACTGAATGCTCTGAAACACAAGCTAAAATAAATCTTTCCTCCTCTAAGTTGTTCTTATCCGGTATTTTGGTCACAGTGATGAAAAACTCACTAACACAACCACAGGCATGTTTTGGAAGAAGGTATTATGTGTCTTCTTCCCAATGTTATTCATATACTTCTGGATGACATCATTCCAAGTCAAGTAAGATTATCGAGGCTGTCATAGATATAACAGTTCCAAAATTACATCAATGTCCTCTTATTGTCTTCTTCATTTGTAGCCCTTAGTCTAGCCAAAGGTCCTTCTCAATTAGTAAACCTCAAAAGTTTCTATAACCCCATGATGTAGAGGTTCTGTCACACAGGTGGTGTTTTTAAGTGCTACTTAGCACTTTGGTGTTGGGAAGAAGCTCACCAGTTAAAGGAAGATGTGTGGGAGCTCTATCAATACTAAGCAAAATCTTGAAAAGTATGTCATTTCCAGAGTTCTCCATTTGGCTGGCATGCAATTCAGGAGGGCATCTTGGGAAGAGCTGAGTTCATGGAGGACTTCTTATTGTTCCTGTAGTACACTGGCATGTGTGAGTATTGATGTGATGAAGACCCTGGGAGTCTCACTGTCCCAGTTCATAAAGGGTTTCAATTTATAGCCTGCAACATTGCCCTAAACAAGACTGTTAGTCTGTCTTTAACATCCTTGAAACCTGGCAATGACTTGGCCTCCTTATAGACGAAAATACTTCCAGGCATCCATTTCCAGGATAGGGAGTTTCATTCATATTGAAGATTTATTCTGGCAAATAATTTTCCTTGACAATGAGCTTATGTTGAGTTTCCACAAATTCTTCTGGTGCCTTTACATCAGCACTTGCAGATTCATTGCTCACTTTCATGTTATGTAATGAATGACAAATGTAATCATTTATACTACTCAGTTCTAGCAGTGAATTCAACATCATTTTTTTAATTTTTATATTTTGCTTGATTGTGATCATCATGATGTTGAGAGGCTTATGCTTCTGTGTCTGGTCTTCAATCCAGGTCATTAGAAGTTTCTCCCTATCTGATAGAGGCTTTCTCAAATTGCTGTTAGTTCCGTTTCCTTCAGTGAAGTACATACATCCTTGATAGTTGCCATCACTTTGTTCTTGTTCTTCAAGATGGTATCCAAGGTCAAATGGGACATGTCTGGCAAGCAGCAACCATCACTGCTTCCCTACCTTTATTATCCTTAATCACTTTTAATTCTGTTTCCAGATCAGTCACTCAAGGATACCTCTAACTGGAAAAATTAGCAGTGGATTTTATGTGCTCAGAGGCCATGATAAACAAAGCAACACAAGACTAAATCAAGAACAAGAGAAAATGATGAAATCAAGAAACACTGTAAACATGATGTATGAGTTCACTGCTGGCATAGCATGGTATACCATCTTAAACATGTTTATAAGTAGAGTACACTCTAAAATAATAAATAGTATAGTATAATATAGTAAATACATAAACCATTAACATTAACCTTTCACCATTATTATCACCATATTATCCTTGTCAGGTACTGTATGTGTTATACAGCTGGCAGCATAGTAGGTTTGTTTATTCCAGCATTACTGCAAACCTGTGAGTGCCACATTGCAGTCTAATGTTACAACAGCCATGGTATCATTAGGCAATAGGAATTCTTTAGCTTTATTATAATCTTATGGGACCAAGATGGTATATGTGGATCATCACTGACAGAAATACCCTCATGCTGCACAGATCACAGAGAAAGAGACACAGAGAGATAGATATATTAAGAACTTGTCTTATGGAGTTGTGGAAGATAGAAAATCCAAAATCTGCAGAGTAGGATGGTAGGCTGGAGACCTGGGGTTATGTTGGCATTACAGCTGGAATCTGAGGGGAGTCTAGTGACAAAATTTAGTCTTCCTCAGTCTGTTTTCTTTTAAGGTCCTCAACTGATTGAATGAGCCGCACCCAAATTACGGAAAGGTAATCTGTTTTACTCAGTCTACATTTTTGAATGTTAATCTCATTGAAAATAATAACCTTTACCACAATATCAGACTGGTGTTTGACCAAAGAGCTGAGTACCATGGCCAAATTAAATTGACACAGGAGAATTGCAGATTCAAGGCCAGCCTCAGCAATTTAGCAAGACCCTCAGTAACTTAGTGAGACCCTGTTTCAATAAAAATTAAAACGTCTGGAGATGCAGCTCAGAGGTAGAATGCACCTGAGTTCAATCCCCAGTATTAAAAAAAGAAAAGGAAATAAAGAAAAAGAAAATAGGGCTGAGGGTATAGCTCAGAGGCAGAATGCCCCTAGGTTCATCTCTAATACCACAAAAAAGCAAAAGAATGAAACAAAACAAAAAAATTAACCATCACACTGATTTATTTCCAGTTCACTCATGGTGATGGGTAGTACTTCTTCATTTTAGTTTAAAGTAAGAGAATTTTTTATAAACTTACCCTTGGCTGTTTATGTACTCTTATTTATTTGCTACTTCAACTCTTTGAAATTGATGAAATTTCAGGTGAGTGTTGAATTATAAATTATTTTGATACTTGATTCTTTGATATTTTATTCTTCTCATGGCTTTTTCCCCTTAAATAATATTGGAGCAAGGACATAATTTAAAAAAATAACTTGCTTTTTGCTGTTGATATTGTTTGGATTTATTTTGAACACAGACCTTTGAAAACTTTACTATTTGAAACTATATCAAAACTATAATGAATAGGGACTTTTTTTTTTTTTGCGGTACCGGGGATTGAACGCAGGGACGTTCTACCTCCGCGCTACGCCCCTGGCCCTATTTTTTATACTTTATTTTGAAACCGGGTCTCACTAAGTTGCCGAGGGCCTCACTAAGGAGAGAGGGAGAGACAGGGAGAGAGAGAGAGAGAGAAAGAAAGAGAGAGATAGAGAGAGAGCTGAGGCTGGCCGCGAACCCAGATCCTCCGGTCTCCGCCTCCCAAAGTACTGGGATTACAAGCGTGCGCCACCACGCCCGGCGAATAGGGACAATTTAGAATCCTGAAGTATCCAGACTTTGAAATGATAGCTAATCACACCCACTTCTGTTATGTCCAATCAAATTTTATGAACTAAATATAATGATCAAATGTTTTTCATAGACTTTTTCTCAGTCTAGGGCTCTTATCTCTTTACCTGTATTTCCCTATTTCTCCACTTCCCACTCCATGCCCCTATTAACATTATTTTATTCTCCATCTTTGTATGTTTGATCCTCCCCTTTTCTCAGTTTCTCCATATAAGTGAGATCATGCAATGTTTTTCTTGCTGTGTCTGGCATATTTCACTTAGCATAATATCCTCCAGGTTCATACAGGTCGTAGCAAATGTCAGGGTTTCTTTGTTTTATAAGGCTGAATAATGTTAACGTTGTATATTTATACACCACATTTGTTTTCATCCATTTGTGTGTTGATGCATGCATGATGATGTAAGTTGTTTGCATACATTGGCTATGGTAAATATTGTTACAGTGAACTCGGGAGTGTGAATATCTTCATAAGCTGGTGATTTCACCTTCTTTGCACATACACCTTGAAAAGGATTCCTGCATAATAGAGTAGCTGCATTTTTAATTTCCGCAGAAACTTCTGAACAATGTTACATAATGTCTGCAACAATCTACATTTCCACCAACCATGTACTAGGGTTTTCTTGGCTTCATACTTTTGCCAAAATTTGTTGTTTCTTACCTTTGTGAGAATGGCTAATGTAACAGGTGTGATGTGATATCCCATAGTGCTTTTAATTTGCATTTCCCTAATGATTAGTGATTATGATAACATAAGAAAAATATATAGAAATAAATTTAACCAAGAAGGTAAATTACTTGTAATCTGAATACTATGAAACATTGATGAAGGAAATTAAAGAAGACACAAATAAATGGAAAGATATCCCATGTTTATGGATCAGAACAATTAAATTGTCAAAAATATACATATTACCTAAAGAAATATACAAATTTAATGCAACACTTATGAAAATTCCAATGGCATTCTTCACAGAAAAATAAAAAACTCCTAAAATTGTATGGAACCACCAAAAACTCTGAGTAAACAAAAAGGAATAACCAGAAAGGACTCAAGTTGGAGGCATCACACTTCCTG
This sequence comes from Glis glis, assembly GCA_004027185.1. NCBI lineage: Eukaryota > Metazoa > Chordata > Mammalia > Rodentia > Gliridae > Glis > Glis glis. Next base: position 20,264 of record PVJS01025707.1, read on the forward strand.
ATTTAAAATTATGCTCCAAGGTTATAATAATCAAAATAGTATGTTGCAGGCATAAAAATGGAAATATATAATAGTGGAACAGAATACAGAGCCTAGAAATAATTCCAAACATATATGGACAGCTAATTTTCAACAAGTGTACCAAGATGGGATACAATGGGAAAAGAATAGTGTTCAATAAGGGATGATGGGGAAATTGATTTCTTCATACAAAGGAATAAAATTAGACCCTTATCTTACAGTATACACAAAATCAATTCTAAAGGGATGAAACCATAAAACTCTTAAAAGAAAACACAGAGGAGAATCTTCCTGGAGTTGGTCTTAACAATGATTTCTTTTTGGCTATCATATCAAAAGGTAAGACTTCAAAAGCAAAAATAAATAAATGAGACCACATACATTTGAAAAGTTTTTACATAGCAAAGAAATAGTCACCAAAATCAAAAGTTTCTCTACAGAATGGGAAAAAATATTTTAAAACTTCACATCTGATAATGTGTTTATGTACAAAATTTATAAAGAATTCTTACAATGAAGTAGCAGGAAAAAAGCCCGATTAAACCTTGAAACCCATCAAGATGTATGATTACAGTGCACCAATAAAAGAAATAAATAAATAATTGACAATGGTCTTGAATGGACATTTCTCCAGAGAAGAAATAAAAATTGCTAGTAGGTAGATTAAAAGGTATTCAAGATCACAAATCATTAGGGAAATTTATTTTTTCTAGTAAGCTCAACATAGGTTTCTTTCTTCTATCTCAGAATTTTACTTTGACTGAGCTTGTTCATTATCACTGTAGAATATAATATAAATGATGTGTATAAGGGAAACAAAAGTTAAAACAGAACTTTCCTGTAGAATGAAATTAGTTACAGCACTCTGACTCAGTAAATAATTCAAAACACTCAGGCTGAGTTTATGTGATGCCACTGAAATGGGTATGGATCTATCAATCTGTATATTTTCTGTTTCTATCACCATTCTTGCTTATCTGTGTCCATCAGTAAAACTTTGCGGCCATATGAATCAATTGTAAATATAGCTACATATAGTGGAAATACCCACAAGGTTAGAAATGAAGGAAAAATAAAATTTCTTATGGATGTCGTTAAATTTTAAATCATACTTCTAGGTTAAATGATAATTTCAAATGGAGTGAAAACTGAAATAGAGACGAGAGACCACGGTTTATGTTAGGTTTTAGCCACTAAATGGTAAAAGACAAAAGACAGATCTGTTTCCTCAGACTCCGCCATACCTCTTGCAAGGCAAAAGACCAGGGTAATATGTAATCTCTACAACTTCTTCCAGAACAATTGGAGGGACTTTGTATTTAGATGATTGAATGGTTAGGCTTACGAATATGAAATCATCAATTATCACAGACCTTTCCAAGACAGATTTATCCATGTCATGCAATACTTACTCCCTATTTCTCAGTTCTTGTGGATATGATGATTGGATATGAGCTCTCCTGGCTATTGTTTCCTGTTTTATATTGTAAACATTACTTTAGTCACTGTAAGTTATACCTAAACACAAATATTTTTTCCCAGAGATTAAGGGAAAAATTTATTGGGACCATGACATGGGAATTTGTACACATGAATAAAATATGAATGTGTCAAAGCTGAATTTACTGCATTAAAATAATTAGAATTTACATATAGCCGGATGTGGTGGTGCACACTTGTAATCCCAATACTTGGAAGGCTGAGACAGAGGATCAGAGGTATGAGACCAGCCTCAGCAATTTAGTGAGGCCTTCAGCAACTTAGTAAGGCCCTGTTTCAAAATAAAAAATAAAATTGGGCTGGGGGTGTAGCTCAGAGGTAGAGTACCCCTGGATACAATCTCCAGTACCACACACAAAAAAAAGAAAGAAAAAGAAATTTACATAGACATGTAATATTAGTAGAAAAGAAAATATTTTTATGTTATCCTGGTACATGTGCATTCAATTCCATGTGTGTCCACATGCATATGGGTGTACATGCAATAACACACACACACACACACACACACACACACACACACCTTATTTATAATAAAAGATTATTAAGGACTAGCACTGGATTTAAAGAACATTTCAATGGGATCTGTTCCCATAGTTTTATAATTGAAACAAATCTTGGGTCTAAAGTATATTTGTCCAGACTCCACAATTTCCACATATAACATGTAAATGATCATGTCTGAGAACAAACAAAATTATGCTCTATTTCTGTAATTATAATCTCGAAGGTATGCTTGCCCTGAACTCTCTTTTAATTGAATTTATGAGGTAAGATGTATCTGTGATCACTGATGGGTGATCTAATTTTCCATTCCCTAAAAAGCAAATTCAGATGCTATCAGGAACTCAATAATCTTTAGTCCTGTCTCCACTGAGAAAGGAGAGAAGGGTTGTGGCCAGACAATACCATAATTTATTTTCTTCTGATTAGCTCATTTTCCCAAATGCTGTTTTCCAATTGGCTATATCACCATTCAGAAACCACTTTTGGCATTCTCAAATGACTCATTTGTTTGGATTATTCACATATGATGGTTCTATTATTTTTCAATGTGGGGTCACATGGTTTTTAAAAACTGAAACCAACTTTATTTTACTATGACTGATTTTTTAATGTTCTATAAAATTTTGACTGCAAAATGGAGGTGTTACAGCAGGGAAGTGATGATGGATTCATACTTATTATAATGATTTCTCAAATATTTCTATTTCTATTTATTGTAATTCTACCTCATTAATGAATTTATTTCAAAAACAGTGTTGTTGCAGATGATTCTGGTTTCTCTAAATTTTCTGATGCCATTATCATTATCAAGACTTAGAAACAATTTCAAAGGATGAAATACAGTACAAAGAAGATTTATGGCAAATTAGATAAAAAGTGTGAAAAAATAATAAAATCCACCACCTTCACTGAGACCTTATATGCCAAACTAAATTTATTTTAACTTAGTTTATATAACTTTGCCATATTAACATATAACAATAGTTTTTAGAAAAATATATATGATAAGCAGACATAAAATATTTATTTAAATATGCTTGTTAATCATAACTGTAAAGTATTATAAAGAAATTTAATCAACAGGGTTTTGTTTTAATGTCATTCTAAATCCTATTTTCTTTTACTCTTATTTTAGTCAAGTGTGACAAATTTATTATTATTTGATTTTTCATCGTGAATATACATACCATATGTCAAAATCATTATCCATGTATAAATATTTATTTGGACTTATTTTATTGAAGCTATATTATGTCCTAATATTTTTTTAGAGAACTCAAAATAAAGCCTTGTCTGGTTTTTGCCACTTCTCGGCCAAAGCAATTGAAAATTCTTCATCTTTCTTAACAACTGGTCTCTAAAATTCCTTCTTGCTCACCTACAACCTAATCTTTGAGAGTAGTTTTTTCAAAACACATCCATTACTGTGTTGCCCTTCTTAAACTTTTTTATGGCTTCACATTATACTGTGAAAAATAACAACCCAAATCCTTAACACATTCTGCAGACTACCGGGTCTGGCTTCTCATCTACCCACTAACCTCTCCAGCAGGGGCTATGTATTAGTTTTCTACGGCAACAACAGTACTACAAAATACAAATAATAACTATGGTAACAAAATACTGCAGACTTAAACAATGCAAATTTATTTTTTTACAATGCCAGAGGCTGGAAGATTAAGATCAAGGTGCTTGGAGGGTTAGTTTCCCCTGAGACCTCTTTTGTTGCCTTGCGGATTGTGTACTTTTTTGCCTTTTCTTCTGTGGAGGCAGCCCTTGGGTCTCTTCCACTAATTGTAAGGATGACAGTTATATTGGATTAGGACCCCACCTTTATGACCCCATTTAATCTTACCTCTTTAACCTCCCTGTATACAAATACAATCACATTGAGGATTAGGGCTTCCACATAGGAATTTTGGTGGTCAAATTTCTGTCTGCAATAGTCTATTTTTCTTGAGGCTTGTGTCTTGCTCACTTTTTTAATCTCCAGATTTTATCACAATATCTGCATATATCAGAGACTCAAGAAATAATTTGTTGAGAAAACTAAGAAATGAGTTCATTTAGTCAACACGTAATATGCATGTCTAAGCACTCTACAAGGCTTTAGAAATAAGGAGATGAATAAAATAAAGGCTCTATTTTCACAGAGCTTGCTAGCATGCTCTCTCTCTCATACACATACACACATATCCCTACATAAAATAACATATGGACAGTTGTAATTATTAGTTGTTTGGCTCGGATTTCTCCACCTTTAAGATGGGCATGCGTTCACTTCCAGAAGAAGAACTCTAAACATAGAAAAAAAAAAAGAGTTGGACAGACATAATCCCTGTTCATGAGAATGACCCTGGATGGACCAAGTTCCTCTTCCATTCATTGTTCAGTGCACCTTCAGTAGTGGCTCCAGGGTTGACCCATGCTGACCTGAAGTGTCTAATTGTCTCACACATTCATTTCTCTTTACAGGAGTTTACTGCAAAAGTGGCAGGAATCCAGTACTGTGGCACACAGAGGAATTTGCAGTTAGCATTTGCTTTGGAGATAACAGTTTGGCTCTGCCTTAAGGAGTATCTAGGACATATCACTAAGAAGAGTATGCTTGAGCTTACAACTCTACTCATTTCCAAAGTTTCTGATGTCAGCACCTTTTCGTTCTACCACCTTCAGTGAAGATTTTTATACATTTCAGATAACTAAACTCATCACCATTCGCTTGCATTTCTAGGATTCCTAGACCTCCTAAATGAGACTTTAAAAATGACACACATTTTGTGCCGCAAAGTTCTGTGTTTTCAACAACGTGCAATGTCATTTACCCATCACTGCTGTGTCATACAGAAGAGTGTTTTGTGCCTTAAAGTTAACCTATGCAACTCCTTTACAAGCCCTTTGCAACCAATATTCTGTTCACTGTCTCTAGTGTCCTGTTTACTGGCTCTATTGGTTTTTTTTAGAGTGAATGTTATATAATTGAAATTATGTACTGTATAGCCTTTTCATACTGCTTCTTTCATGTAGCAATGTGTTTTAAGGTTCATAAGTGACTCATTGTAGCTTAACAACATATTTCTTTTTCTAGTTGATTAATATTTCATGCTATGGCTGGGCATGGTGGCGCACACTTGTAATCCCAGTACTTGGGAGGCTGAGACAGGAGGATCGCAGGTTTGCGGCCAGCCTCAGCTACTTAGTGAGGCCTTCCGCAACTTAGTGAGACCCGGTTTCAAAATAAAGAATAAAAAATTAAAAATTGGGCTGGAGGTGTAGCTCAGAGGTAGAATGCTCCTGGGTTCAATCCCCAGTACTGCAAAAATAAGTAAATAAATAAATAAGTAAATAAATAAATAAATGAAATATTTCACGCTATGGATGTGCCATAGTTTGTTCATCTGTTCACTTATTGAAGGACATCTTGGTTGCTTCCAAGTTATTTTGAATAAAGTTTTATAAACATTTGTATGCAGGTGTTAGTGTGGATGTAAGGTTTCAGTTCATTTGGGTAAGTACCTAGAGGCTTAAGAGCTATTTTGGGTTTTAAGACTGTGTTTAGCTCTCTAAGAAACTGCTAAATTTTCCTCCAAAGTGCTGTGCCATTTTGCATTGCCTTTAACAATGAACTAGAGTTCCTGTGTCTCTGAGTTCCAGCCAGCATTTCATGCTAATTCTTTGGAATTTAGCCATTCTAATAGGTGTAAATTGATATTTCATTGTTATTTTAATTTAAAATTCCCTAATTAAAAATAGTGCTCAGCACATTTCCATATGCTAATTTGTCATGTACTTATTTTCTTTGGTGAGATGTGGGTTCAGAATATTTTCTGCATTTTTAATGAGTTATTTTCCTATTGAGTATTAGGTAAGTTTTGTATTATTTAAGTGCAACTCTTTTATCATATATGTGTGTTTGCAAATGTTTTCTCCCAGTCGGTGGCTTATATTTTCATTCTTTTTACAGGTACTTTTCAAACAGAAGTTTTAAATTTAATGCAATATAACATTTATTTTTTCTTCATAGATTTCATTTTTGTTGCATCTAACAAGTCATGGCCAACCCTTAGGTCACCTAGATTTTCTCTGGTCACTTCTAGAATTTTTAGTTTTCTGTTTCATATTTAGTCTATGATCCATCTTATTTTTTTGTTGATTTTTAAGAAAAGTATAAAGTGCTTTTTCTTTTTCTTTCCGTTTCTCTTTCTTTCTCTCTTTATTTGGATGTCTGATTGGTCCAACACTAATTTTGTTTAAGACTGTTTCACTATTTTATTGCTTTCAACTCTTTGTGAAAGATCATTTGATTACAGTTGTGTGGGTCAATTTTTGGGATCTCTATTCTATTTCATTAATCTATATGTCCTTTTCTCATCAATACTACACTGTCTTGCTTATTGTAACTTTATAGTAGGTCATGGAATCAGATAGTGTGAGCCCTCCAATGTTGTTCCTTTTTTCAGTATTATATTAACTCTTCTATTTTTATTTTCCATATACATTTGACAATTAGTTTGCTGAAATCTATAAAATACATTGTTGGGTGTTTTATTGGGATTTCCTTGTAATTATAAATTAGTTTTGAGGGAATTTTTGTTTTAACAATGATTCCTCTTCTAATACATGAATACTGATTATAAAAATAATACCTTTGGATATCTCTTTGGCTCATGAAATAATGTATGAATTGTAACTTACAGTAAAGTGTATCTTTATGTAATTTTATTTTTAATCCATCGATATTTGAATTCATGAAGAATTTGTTTGGTATATGAAATAATGCAAGAATAGACTTTTTGTCTTTGCTTAATTGTCTGATCTGCACATTCTTATTTATCAGGCACTGATTTTTATATGAGAAATGTCTTTTTTTTCCATTTTAAACATTGTGCTACTGAGAAATGCTTTTAGTAGTTATGGCTTTGTTATAATCTCAGATGTTTAACAAGACTGATACCAAAGAGTTATTTTTCATTTCCCAAACATTTTTGGCCAATAGTATGAAATCTGATTAGAATGTTAAAATCTGCAATTGTCTGCTTTTAAGAGGGCTTGAAAAATACTCTCCCCATCTCCAGGATCCATGCCTCATTCCCCCAGTCATCCCAATTTCTATATCCAATCTAAGAGAGTAGTTTCTGGGAAGCAGAAAGATGGGAGGAAACTGATTAGAAAGTTTGAATTGATTACAATATATTCTGATTATAGTCTCCCAAATTAGAGTTTTGATGTTTGAAGTAATATTCACAAAAAGACCATTATAGAAGTGCTGTTTTGAAAATGTAACTCTTAAGAATTCTGTGGTGTGGTAGCGTGGTAGCGTGGTGGCGCACACTTTTAA
>PVJS01025708.1:0-27633 GCA_004027185.1 Glis glis
CTCTCTCTCTCTCCATAGTGAGGTCCTCCGCAACTTCGTGAGACCCGGTTTCAAAATAAAGTATAAAAAATAGGGCCGGGGGCATAGCGCGGAGGTAGAATGCCCCTGGGTTCAATCCCCGGTACCGCAAAAAAAAAAAAATACAAAATACAAAACTTAGCAATGAGGATTAAAGGAATACTTTCTTAGCCTGGCATAGTAGTGCCTGCCTGTAACCCCAGTGCTTGGGAGGCTGAGACAGGAGGACCACAGGCTTGAGGATAGCATTAGCAATTTAGCATGACCCTCAGCAACTTAGTGAGACCCCATTTCAAAATAAGAAATAAAAAAGGGCTGGGGGTGTATCTCAGAGGTAGAATGCCCCTGGGTTCAATCCCCAGTACCAAAAAAAAAAAAAAAAACTTTCTTGCGCACACACACACACACACAAAACCCTCTTCAAACCGACAGCCAGTTTTATATGTAATGGTAAAACACTGAAGGGACTTCCTTTAAATTGACAAGACAAGGATGTTAGTCGCCACCATTATAACGTGACGGTATTCTGAGAACTCTAGCCAATGTGACAACACAAGGAAAATAAATGAAATGTACTGCTTTGGGAAATGTGATAAGATTGTCCTTACTTGCATGATATTATTGTTCTACGGAATCTAAGAGAGTCACCTAAAGAGTCATTAAAATGAACAGAATTCAGTATAAGATCCTCAGAGCACTAAAAATGCCACACTCAAAAATTAACAGTTTAAGTATCAAGCATCACTTAAGAAAATCTGCTGGAAAAGGATCCAGTCACATGCTAACAAGGACAAAAAGCTTAGGATTCAGATAAAAAGAATTGTTCAGACTACATAAGACAACCACAAAGCTTACCTGAGATGCATAAAAGGATTTTATTTAAATGAACATAGATGGAAATATTCATTATTATAAAATTATTGCCTCCTCAATTCATGTATTTACTGCACAAAATTCAAATCAGAATACCATGTGGGATTTTTTGAAAGTTAAAGAAATTAGACCAAATAAAAATTTCTTGGGGGGGGTACTGGGGATTGAGCCCAGGGCATTCTACCTCCGAGCTACACCCCCAGCCCAATTTTATTTTTATTTTAAAACAGTGTCTCGCTAAGGTGATGAGAATTTCACTACTTGTTGAGGCTGTCCTTGAACCTGTGATCCTCCTATCTCAGCCTCCCAAGTACTGGGATTACAGGCGTGCACCACCATGTCCAGCTTTGAATTTTTTTTAAAGGAAAAAGGGGAACATTAGCTGCCAAATATTAAGTCACAGTAGTATTAGAGATTCCATTTGACAAAACAGTACCGTAAACAAGACAAAAAAAGTAGCAAATTGGGTAAACTGTTTGCCAGAATTTATAAATTTTATATCTATGTATGCAGATCTTACAAATAAATTTTTACAAATATTAACACCTGCCGGGCGTGGTGGCGCACGCTTGTAATCCCAGTACTTGGGAGGCTGAGACCGGAGGATCCAGGTTCGCAGCCAGCCTCAGCTACTTAGTAAGGCCCTCCACAACTTAGTGAAACCCTGTTTCAAAATAAAGAACAAAAAATAGGGATGGGGGTGTAGCTCGGAAGTAGAATGCCCCTGGGTTCAATCCCCAGTACTGCAAAAAAAAAAAACAAAACAAAACAAAAATATATATATATATAAACACCCAAATTAGAAAAATATATTCATTCAAAAAAAGATTTAGTAAACACATAGTACGTACCTATCAGATATAGCTGGAAAAAAATGTACAAAAAAACCCCAGCCTAACCTTATGTAGCTTATATTCTAGTGGACATTTTGTGTGTGGCACTAGGGATTGAACTCAGGGGCATGCAAATCATTTTTTTAAAGGGGAGAAATTACCAATACACTGATGAAAACATGTTTACTCTCCCTATCAATCAAAGAAATTGAATTTTTTAAAATGAGATACCATTTCGCCAGGCGTGGTGGTGCACATGTGTAATCCCAGTACTTTGGGAGGCGGAGACCAGAGGATCTGGGTTCGCAGCCAGCCTCAGCGCTCTCTCTCTCTCTCTCTCTCTCCCTGTCTCTCTCTCTCTCTCTACCTAATGAGGCCCTCCGCAACTTCGTGAGACCCGGTTTCAAAATAAAGTATAAAAAAATAGGGCCGGGGGTGTAGCGCGGAGGTAGAACGCCCCTGGGTTCAATCCCCGGTACCGCAAAAAAAAAAAGTACCATTTCTCACCTATTAAATTTGACAAAAATTCTTCAAAAAAATCAGTGTACTCAGTACTGTCAACAATTAGGTTTTCTCATTCACAGATAAATAGAGAGTACTTGAGAGGACAATTTGGCAGTGTGTATTTTTAAACTGTTTTCTTCCTTTGACCAAGAAATTCCACTTAGAGAAGTATACATTTATATGTATATATATAGATATATATATATAGAAATATATACACACATATATGTATGTATATAAAACACATATATAGGGGAATGTTCAACACATTATTGTTTATAACAGAAAAATTGGGACTGATTTCATTTTCTAATAGTAAATAATTAGTTAGGGCTGGGGTTGTGACTCAGTGGTAGAGTACTTGCCTAACATGCATGAGGCCCTGGGTTCAATCTCCAGCACTGAAAAAAAAATAATTACTTAAGTACTAATGGTACAATATGCATTCATTAGAAAGAATGCTGTGTAGTCCAGGCATGATGGTGCACACCTGTAATCCCAGTTACTCAGGAGGCCAAGGCGAGAGGATCACAACTTTGAGGCCGGCCTTAGGCTAACTTAGCAAGACCCTATCTCAAAAACAAAACCAAACTAAAAAATAAGAATGCCATAGAATACGTCCTTGCTTGATTCCTTTCAGTGGCTCTGAATTTAGAGTAAAATCCAAAGTCCTACCCAGATGTAGATCCCTCAGGCCTGCAGGGTCGCGCCCCAGCCACGCGCCCCTCACCGCCCAGCGCTTCCTCAAGACCCCTTCCGTGCTGTGGGGCCTCTTTCGCCTTTGTGCTGGGGCCTCCGCCTCGCCTGCTGGCCTTGACTGACCTCAGACCCTCATCTCCTGAACCATGTGGGTGTTACAGCCCAGACCTGTAGGAGGTGGATTTCTCAATACACTTATGGATTATTATTCCATTTTTACACAGAAGGAAAACTGAAGCTTAAATAATTTGCCCAAGGTTGTAAGACTAGGAGGCAGCATCTGGGGCTTGGGCTCTGGCAATCTGCCCCACGGTGCTCAAAAGGGGCATGCTCTTCTTTCTGCCTCTTAGGAAAATATTTAAATAATGTTGCCTCCAGTTTGGCTGTAGGTAAAGGGGGTGGCAAACGTATATCAAAATTCAGCGGAGGAAAGAGAAATAGATGTTTCAAGAAGAAAGGGATTCACCATTGAGCATTAGGACCTGCAGTAGAGGGCTGGCCACCGTAATTGTGATCAGAGATAAGGAACTGAAAAATCCCTCACCACACTGGTTTCTCTGAATAGTCTTCAGTCTCTTGCAGTGGCATCTTGCTGCTAATGCCATGACTGAGACATGCAGAGACTGTCCCCCGATTCTGTAAAATCAACTACAGCCACATTTGTTCAGTTTTTAAGAAGTGATCTAAATATATGATATAAATATCCAAATATGATAAAACATTAAGTCTAAGTGATAGATATATTTGGAATATTATGCAATTATAAATTTTTTTTGTATGGTACTGGGGATGGAATCCAGGGGTCTTCCACCTCTGAGCTAGACCCCCAGACTAAGTTGCTGAGAACTTCACTAAGTTGCTGAAGCTGGCTTCGAACCTGTGATCCTCCTGTCTCAGCCTCCCAAGTACTGGGATTACAGGTGTGTGCCACCCCACTGGCCAAATTTGTTAATTAAAAAACAAAACAAAAACCTTACAGTAGACATCTTTCTTTTGAAAAGCCTTGTGCTCCAGAGTTTTGAAAATATGCAAACAACAACCCCGTCTGTATCAACAGGGTTGAAGGACAAACAACACATTGAGAAAAATATGTGCAGTATATATAACAGACTATTGAATACACCGAGTCTTTGTAAATGGGTAAGAAAAGAGTAAACAGACTGATCCAAAAAGTGGATCATTCTATGAAATGGAAATGTGCAAAAGAAGAAATGTAGTATCCAATAATCATGTGAAAATTATTCATCACTCAAAATTGATGAAAGATGAACAAAAACCAAAACGAGATTTTTTTAAAAACAGTTTTAACCACAGACTGGCAAACATAACATTGGCTAAACCAAATGCTGGCAAGACAATGAGCAGATAGGGACTTCTCTGCACAGCTGTTTGGTGGGAGTCTACACGGATCTGACCCTCCCTAGAGAGGTAGCTTGGCACAGGCCAGTGATGTGAGTGATGGAAGACACCAACAGAAGAGTTGAGGGAATGCAGAGAGATGGTCCATAAAGCAGGGCGCTCCCAGACACAAAACAGGGCCCCCGGTCCCCAGTTCCCCAAGGGAAACCACGCCAGTCAATGATACCCTCCAATAGTTTCTACACAGAGCAATGATGACTCCGCCAAGGGCAAGAAGCTCCAGTCTCCCGTTCTTATGGGATCTTTATTCTCTCCATGGGACCTTTATTCTCCCTGGCCTCCTCTTTGGCTATAAACCCACCCGCTTACCAGGGGCACAGAACTACGATACAGTGACTCCAGCACATGCTTGAGTGTGAACCACCAAATGAATTGAAAGTCCTGCTTCCAAGTTTACCCCTTTCCCTGCAAAGCCAGGTCTCAGGTCTATCTGAAGTTCATCCCTACAGGATCAAAATATAACGTGCCTACCAAAGGTTCCAGAAATCCCACTTCTAGAATTTATCTTAGGAAGATCATTGTACAACTGCAGTAAGATGGATGGTTACAGATGTTCGTTGAAGTGTTTCTAGGAATAAAAATTGGCTCAACCTAACTGCTTATCAATAGGAATAAGTAAATTATGACACATTCATAAAATGAGATCTTCTATAGCCACTAACATATATGTGTACATGTTAGTATTTGTGCCTGCTCTCTGAAAGAGGCCGGGTAGTGGGGTGGAGCTGCAGAGGATAAATGGGTAACTAGGCAGGTGTCAGGGAGAACGCTTCATGGGAATACTTTTAATTTTTTTAACCATATGAATGTATTTATTTAAAATTAAAGTTAAAAAGTAAATATAGTCAGGCATTGTGGCACACATCCGTAATCCCAGTACTTGGGAGGCCAAGGCATGGGGATAGCAGGTTCAAGGACGGCCTCAATAATTTAGCAAGATCCTCAGCAACTTAGTGAGACCCTGTTTCAAAATAAAAATAAGCAGGGCGTGGTGGTTCACCCTTGTAATCCTAGTACTCAGGAGGCTGAGACAGGAAGATCACAGGTTTGCTGCCAGCCTCAGCAACTTAGGTCATTCACAACTTGTTTCCAAATAAAAAATAAAATGGGGCTGGGGATGTAGCTCAGAGATAGAATGGTCCTGGGTTCAAGCCCTAGTACCACAAAATAAATTAAATAAATAAATGGGCTGGGGATATAGCTTAAAGGTAGAATGCCCCTGGTTTCAATTCCTAGTACAAAACAAAAACAGAAATGCAGAGACAGACAGGCAGGCAGACTAAGAGAAAAACAGAGATGCCCAGAGACAGCCACCCTAAGTTACAGCAATTATTTTGAGGTAGCAAGATTAGAGTCAACACATTTTCATGATAAGCATGTATCATTTGACAGATGTAAAAATTTCAAACTACAAAAGAAAGTTACCTAAAAATAATAAAAAGGTAATGAGGCAATTTTCATTAAGATGTTTGTTAACGGCATTTCTGGGACCCCTCTGCACCGTGCTCTTGGACCATGACAAGCCCTGTCCCACTGCCCCAGCCCTTCTCCTCGAACCCCAGGCCAGGAGTTCTCATTTCCTTTTTCCATTTTTTCCCCAGAGTTGCGGATGGGGTGATCAAAAGTGTATTATGGCAAACACTTCAAGCTCTTAATTTCTGCCACAAACATAATGTAAGTAACATTTTCTAACTTACTTATATTTCTTCATGGTGACTCTCTTTAGAGTTAAAAATAGAAGGAAAGAAAGAACCAGAAGAGCAAAGCAAATGGACAGATATGAGGAAAAGCAACTCATGGTTCACCAGTCTTTTACAGTTTCCACGAATCAGGTTATTAATTTCTTAGGCATACTGATGACTCCTATGATTATTTTAAGTTGCGTAAAAATAATTTTTTAGGGTATCAGTAGTATAATCCACCATGGGACTTGGTTTTGTTTTGTTTTTATGTCTTTTCAGTCCTCCTTCCCCTACTGTTTTTTGTTTGTTTGTTTGTTGCTTTTGTTTTTTGTTTTTTGTGACACTGAGGATTGAACCCAGGGGCATTCTACCTCTGAGCTACACTTCCAACCCTCTTTTATTTTTTATTTTGAAATAGGGTCTCACTAAATTGCTGAGGGACTTGCTAAGTTTTTGAGGCTGGCCTAAAACCTGTGATCCGGCCGGGCGTGGTGGCGCACGCTTGTAATCCCAGTACTTTGGGAGGTGGAGCCTGGAGGATCCGGATTCCTGGCCAGCCTCAGCTCGCTCGCTCTCTCTCTCTCTCTCTCTCTCTCCCTGTCTCTCTCTCCCCCTCTCTACTTAGTGAGGCCCTCTGCAACTTCGTGAGACCCGGTTTCAAAATAAAGTATAAAAAATAGGGCTGGGGGTGTAGCACGGAGGTAGAACGCCCCTGGGTTCAATCCCCGGTACCGCAAAAAATAAATAAATAAATAAAATCTGTGATCCTCCTGTCTTAGCCTCCCAAGTACTGGGGTTACAGGCATGCACCACCAAACCTGGCTTCCCCTACCTTTTTTAAATTTAATTTTTCCTACCATTAATTTTTTTATAATCATAGTTCTCCAACTTGCACATGCATCACAATCACTGGAGGCTTGGTAAAACACAGCTTGTGGGGCCCTACCCCTAGAGGGTCTGACTCAGTAGGTCTGGGGTAGAAATGTGCATTTCTAACATTTTCCCAGATGATATGGAAGCTGCTGGTCCAAGAACCACGCTTTGAATACTACTGTGTTACAGAAATCATTGTGACCAGTTGTTTCATGTATATAACTTAACTTGTTCTTTTGCCTGCATTTCCTGTAACTTGATATTTATATCTCTAGGCTTGTCATATTTGGGTTCAGTTTTTTTAGACAATATTTCTTCTGTGGTGCTGTGCTCTTACTGCATAAACATCAGGAGGCATCTAGTACCTCGTTGTCCCTTTTCTGACCATGTTGGTATTAATTAGTGGGTTCAGGAATGATTAGCTTGGTCCTCTTCAGTATCAATTTCCCTGCCAACCTTCCTACCTGATGGTTTTAGCATCCAGTGATGATTATTGAAGGATAGGAGATGGTAATTTTCCAATATTATTATTCCTTCTTCATTATAATTGTAATTGTATGAAAAGTAACTTACCCTCATGGGCTTCACTGTTGTAAAGTGAATGTGTGATGATTCCCTTTATGTGTCAGTATTCAGAGTGACATGCACCTCTGCGGCCTCCAACAGTGGACAATGATGGGTTTTCAGGGAGAGCATGGGACGTCATTATAAACATGATTTTTTTTTTTTGGGGGCAGTACCAGGGATTGAACCCAGGGGCATTCTACCTCCAAGCTACACCCCCAGCCCTATTTTTTTATTCTTTATTTTGAAACAGGGTCTCACTAAGTTGCAGAGGGCCTCACTAAGTAGCTGAGGCTGGCCACAAACCCGGATCTTCCGGTCTCAGCCTCCCAAGTACTGGGATTACAAGCGTGCGCCACCACACCCAGCATAAACATGAATTTTCTATAGTTGATGTTTTCAGTCCTTTGCAGTCGCTGTTCTATCCAATACACAATTTTTCCCATCTTAGGCCAATGGGAGCTTCCTCAAGTTGGCTCCTGGGTGCTTTTGCTAAAATGAGAGCTTTTAGAAAATCTCCCTAGACCTTTTGAGTTGGTGCCTAGACAGAGAGAGTGCAGAGGCAATGCTACAGACTACCAGATGGTCAGCTTTGGTGCCAGCGGAATGTCTACCATGGTCGTCTAGGATTGCTGAAAAAGGAAATAGAGGATCATGGAACTAAATGTCAGTGCTCAGGGAAGCTTTCTGTAGTTTAAAGAAAGTCAGTGAAGTTTTAATTAGAATAATTCCAAAGCCTTTATTTTCTATTAGGGTAGAGGGATTTTGTTCACAACATATATAGACTTGTTTTTCATAATGCAAATGGTGCTTTCAAATTCTTTTGTAAAGTTCATGTTGAATTGAATCCTATCTCTTTTGTTTTCCACCATGCTATAGGAGATCTCAAGTTCACCTAGAGTTACTGCAGGAATTTTATGGGTATTTAAATGGTTTTTAAAAACTACTGTTTACTGTAAGTGCTTGCATTTTATCCGTAAATAACTAGGCACTATCCTGTGTACTCAAATATTGAGTTCAGTGCCTGAGGCTAATTTATCTCTGTATCTCTTGAGTGCTTAGCATGGGCCTTTTATATAAGAGGTGCTCAATAAATATTTGTTGAGTAACCGGATGTATGTATGTATGTATGGATGGATGGTGGATGGATGCATGGATAGGGGGGTGGATAGCTAGATGGAAAGATGAGTGAATGGGTGAGTGGGTGGATGGATGGATGAATGGATGAGTGAATTAATGAATGAATCAGTCATTCAATAAACCTGTCTACCTGATTGTGAATCACTATTTCCAGTGGACCCAAACATTATTTGTAGCTCAATGCAATGGTCATCATTTCTCTGCTTGGAACAACATATTCTATATCTTAAGCAGTAAAATACTGAAAACTTTCCATTGATAATCTATGACCTCTATTAAAAAGGGATAATTTTAGCCGGGTGTGGTGGTGCACACTTGTAATCCTAGTACTTGGGAGGCTGAGACAGGAGGATCACAGGTTCAAGGACAGCCTCAGAAATTTAGAGAGGCTCTCAGCAACCTGGTGAGACTTTGTTTCCAAATAAGAAATACAATCGGTCTGAGGGTGTAACTTGGAGGTAGAATGCCTCTGGGTTCAATTCCCAGTACCACACAAAAAAATGGATAATTTTTATACAAACTTCCCTCCTCCACGATGGAAATTACTTCTGAACTTACTCATTTTCTTATGCTCTGGTAAGCCTTTGTATATCTATCTTTGTATTTGCCTATTAGCTAAAATGCATGCAAAAGAAAAAACATCTTGTCATATATAAGCTGTTACAATAATACACCTAAAACCTTCATCCTCTCCTTGTTTTTAAAGGAACTCTCATGATACTCTCATAGAATAGAAAAGGCAACCTGACCCAGTGGTGTCGCTGAAGACAGCTTTCAACCTCAGGGGACCATGCGCACCCTATTATCTCCAGGGTCCTGATCTTAAGCAAGGCAGTGAAGGTCAAAGTAGTAAGGAATTCAGGCCTCGCTGTGCCAAGCACGGCTCACAGAGATTGCTTGGAGCTTGTTAGAAGTGCAGAATCTGGGCGCCCCTCCAGATCTGCACCAGAATCTGCATTTTAGCAAGAGCTCCAGATGAAATTTTGAGAAGTACTGGAATTTGAAAAATACCTACTCATTCTGTTCTGTTTTACCCTATAATACTGCTAGCATGAGGTAGCTAAAGCGATCCATTTAACATCATTATGAACCCATGGATTTTATATCTGGTACATGGATTAGAGAAAAGGAAGTTGTCCTGAGAGCAAAGCCACAGTGATTTCTGAAGACGTGGATGTGCCGGGCTGCAGCACCCATCAGCACCTTGCTGAGTCCCTTGGTGGGTGCTCAAGGAGGCATCTCTTCTCTTTCTCTCTCATGGCTAATGATGAAGATGCGGATGCTTATCCGCCCTCAAAGCTCAAAGAGAACCACCTTCTCAGATCATAGAAAATTATTTATTGCTCAACCAGGGCATCTAAGAAGCAATTTCTGGTGTGCAAACTTCTTTTTTTTTTTCTTTGCGGTACCGGGGATTGAACGCAAGGGCGTTCTACCTCCGCGCTACACCCCCAGCCCAATTTTTTATACTTTATTTTGAAACCAGGTCTCACGAAGTTGCGGAGGGCCTCACTAAGGAGAGAGAGAGAGAGAAAGAGAGAGAGACAGGGAGAGAGAGCGAGAGAGAGAGAGAGAGAGCTGAGGCTGGCTGCGAACCCGGATCCTCCGGTCTCCACCTCCCAAAGTACTAGGATTACAAGCGTGCGCCACCATGCCTGGCATGGTGTGCAAACTTTTAAAAATGATCCCAACTCATTTGAGGGACGTAGCCTGTTTTAATTAAGTCACCAACTATTATAAGAATTGTTGACTCGGCGTGTTAGTCTGTTTCATATATGTGTTGTTTAAAAGGTGGCATATCAAAACTATATTGTTTTATAGTCTAATAATATTTTTTTTCGGTACCAGGGATTGAACCCAGGGGCATTCTACCTCCAAGCTACACCCCCAGCCCTATTTTTTATTCTTGATTTTGAAACAGGGTCTCTCTAAGTTGCAGATGGCCTCACTAAGTAGCTGAGGGTGGCCATGAACCTGGATCCTCTGGTCTCAGCCTCCCAAGTACTGGGATTACAAGCGTGCGCCACCATGCCCGGCTCTAATAATATATTTTTTAAACTAATATGTAATGCCAGGAATGGTGGTGCATGCCTATAATTCTAGTATTGAGACAGGAGGATCACAGGTTTGAGGCCAGTGTGGTAGCTTATTGAAACCGTTTCAAAATAAAAAAGAAAAAAGGTGGGGAGTGTAGCTCAGTGGTAGAATAACCCTGGGTTCAATCCTCAGTACCACAAAAATAATTTAATATCTAAGACCTTAGGACTTTTTGTTTATGTGTGGTATTGGGGATTGATCCCAGAGGCATCTACCTCTGAGCTACACCCCCAGCCTTATTTTATTTTTTATTTTGAAACAGGGTCTCACTAAGTTGCTGAGGGCCTCACTAAATTGCTGAGGCATGCGCCACCATGCCCTGCTGACCTTAGAACTTTTAAGGAGGCTGAAAATTTTTCTTCTAACAACTGCTTGTCAGGAAAATTATGAAACAATTGACAATCGTTGCGACTAAATAGGACCAAGCCTCTGTTACCAGTGCCATTTTTACAACCTAAAATGAATTCAGGATTTAGCTTCTTCTCTTCCTAAATGGCTACTACAGAAGCAAAGAAAATTCTCTCAGGTTTGTCATTTTGACAGGAATACCTAGAGACTAACAGTCGGGCAGCGAGGGGAGGCGGGCAGGGTTGATTACTGTGACACAAGCCACAGACTGTCAGTGGCCACCTGCCATCCCGGGATTGTTGCAAGGATAAAACAATTCAGAACTCAAGTCGAGGGCCAGTCGTAGAAGCTCAGTATCATTTTTATCCATTTTCTTTCGGGGTGGGTGGATGACCTGGAAAGATGAAGTTCTGTAGACAGGGCCAGCGCTGTTTCCTCACGGCACCTCAGTGGAGCGGCTGGATCGCCAGGTGCTGGCTCCCTGGCTCAGCCCGCCCTGCCCGGCCCCCCAGCTTCCCTGCTCCTGTCCAGCAGGAGCGGCTGCTTCATTCAGGTTCACAAGGATGATGCAGCAATCATAAGATCGCTACATTAAAAAATAGAAGAAAGGAAGAATGCAGCTTCTCTGAGGTGAGAGCAGGGTCCTGCCCTCCCAGCAGCACCATGGATCCCTCAGGTCAGCTCATTGTGGAGGAAATCAGAACCTCTGATAAGCAGGATCTGATGAGTGGGTCACCGAGCACCCCGCTTACGCAGGACAGTTCTGGCTCAAGCCTGTTGTCCCGGCAGGATTGTTAACAGAGCCCCTTTCACACTGGGAAGTATCTTGATTTGAGCTAGGTGCGGTGGTGCATGCCTGGAATCCCAGTACTTGGGAGACTGAGACAGGATCACAGGTTCGAGACCAGCCTCAGCAACCTAGTGAGACTCTCAGCAATTTAGTGAGACTCTTAGCAACCTAGCAAGGCCCTTTTTCAAAATAAAGAATAAAATAGGGCTGGGGGTGGAATGTTCCTAGGTTCAATCCCCAGTACCAAAAAAAAAAGTTTCCCCATTTGAATGATAATATGGCCACTCTAATTATACATGAATTTTGGGTTTTGTTGTCATTTAAATGCTTTTCTTTTTTTTGTGTGTGTGGTACCGGGGATTGAACCCAGAGACATTCTACCTCCGAGCTCCACCCCTGGCCCTATTTTTTGTTTTTATTTTGAAACAGGGTCTCCCTAAGTAGCTGAGGCTGGCCGCGAACTGGGATCCTCGGGTCTCAGCCTCCCAAGTACTGGGATTACAAGCATGCACCACCATGCCCGGCCATTTAAATGCTTTTCTGATTTCTCATATCTGCAGTAGCTATTCAACTTGAATTGTGATTCTTCAGCAGCATTTCTTACTAGATATCCATGGTGTCGCCTCTCATTTAGGGTTTCCACCTCTTACAGTTTTGTTTTTTTAAGTAGCATTTATTATGTGTGTGTGTGCATATGTGTGCCGAGGGATTGAACCCAGGGCTTTGTGCATTTTAGGCAAGTGCTCTGCCATTGAGCTACATCCCCAACCCCTCTTACAGTTTTAATAGGCCCAGTAAAAAGTGAAAGAAATCAT
The DNA here is from genome assembly GCA_004027185.1 of Glis glis. NCBI lineage: Eukaryota > Metazoa > Chordata > Mammalia > Rodentia > Gliridae > Glis > Glis glis. The sequence goes on from PVJS01025708.1 coordinate 12,656, forward strand.
TGTATGATATTTCCTTCTTCCAAAAATATATTCAGACACAGTTTTCATATAGAATGATTGCCATTTTAATTTCTTCAATAATATAGCAACATTTGGACATGCTTTTTTGTATAATAAGATTTATAAGTAAAAACTGCCAGTTTAAGTTCTTTTTGAGAAATGAAGGAAATTTATATTTGTTTTTCTATCACAGGCTACTTACCCATCATTGAAACTACCAGCTAATGTTTATTCTTTGTCATTTTGATGACCCCCCAAAATAATCAAATACTGTCTTACAGTGTATCCACAGAGATGTTAAACCTGAAAATATTCTCATAACTAAGCAAGGCATAATCAAGATCTGTGACTTTGGGTTTGCACGAATTCTGAGTAAGTGGCAATTTTTTACCTACTTTAGCCATTCAGATGATTATAAATTGATAACGTTTCAGTTCTTACTTGAGACATTAAATGTGTACTGAATGTGGTGTTGTTATTCAAAAGGGAAACCTTCACTTTAGCCTTTTAGTTAGTACATTGTTGGTATAACTCTACTCCATTCAGTTAGAAGTTATTGGATGAGATCTTTCTGTGCTTTGCCCCATAGGAGTGGGAAAGAATTATAAGATACATTTCTGCTCCTCATGCACTTATTATCTAAAGTAAAAGAAACAAAAGAATAATGCAAGACGGTTGGCAATAAAGTACTAAAATGAAGATGCAGGCAGCTCCCTGGAGGGAGATGTTAATGTGGGCTAAAGTGGTTGAAAGGAACTTCTTGGAGCTGGTGAAACTAGAAGTCAGCTGAAAATTAGAGAAGCTTCAGAAACAATGCTAAGAAAAAATAAATCATCTCAGACAGACAGAAACTGAACGGAAAGGGGGACAGATAATTATTTCTCCCTGAGTCTAGAACTTTGCAGCAGGAAAAACATGAGTTAGCAATTTACACCTTGCAGCATGGGTGTGTACATAATCAGAATCCTGAGAGAAACCAATGCAGGTGACCTGACAATGCATTCAGAAGGGTTGGGCAAAAACAAAACTCTCCAGGTGTGGTGGTGCACACCTGTAATCCCAGTACTTGGGAGGCTGAAACAGGAGGATCACAGGTTTGAGGCCAGCCTCAGCAACTTAGAAAGACCCTCAGCAACTTAGCGAGTCCCTATTTCAAAATTTAAAAAATAAGCAAATAAAAAGAGTTGGGGCTGTAGCTCAGAGGTAGAATGCTTCAGGGTTCAATCCCCAGTTCCACAAAACAAAACAAAACTGACAAAGGCTTTCTAAGGATGCTGTGCTTTGTTGTGGGAAATAATAGGACCCTAATGATAAGCGGTCCCTGTGCTGAGCGGCTAAAAAGAGAAAGAAACACACTGAGACACTGCTGAGCTGTGACCTCTGCACAGAGTACATAGTACATCCACACCATGAAATATTAGGCAGCCATTGGAAGTGATGTCACAGAGTTTTCAGTGGCACTGGGAAATGTTCAAGATGTCGTATGTGAAAAAGGAAAGCTAAAGCTATGATGATCTCAACTATACAGGAAACACATAGAAAAAATGACAGGAATACATATGACCCTCGATTCAGGAAATTAAGTGAATAATAGTCATCTGATACTTCCTATAAATGCAATGTCAGGCTTTGGGTGGTTTCCTGGAAATCCACTCTATATATACTACAAGAATACCCAACTTGGTCACAAAAAAATGGAAAAAACCTACATGTATATGTCATTACAAACATTAAGAACATAAAAAAAATTTCATATAAAAGTTACCTTACCAATAGTTCTTTTGGGGATTTTTCTTCATGAGCTGGCAAGACTTCTTAAACTAGCAATTCTACTAAAAATAAAAATACATTTGATTTTTTTTCATGAATATGCATTCTTTTCTGCTGAATCTTTCTGCAGCAAACATAGTCATCCTTCTTTGAATGAAGAACCTCAGAACCGAGTTCAATATTAGGGTCATCTGTCCCAGAAATTTTGATTGTATGACTTGACATGGTAGTGCACACCTGTAATCCCAATACTTGAGAGGCTGAGACAGGAGGATTGCAGGTTTACGGCCAGCCTCAGCAATTTAGTGAGGTCCTCAGCAATCTAGTGAAACCCTGTTGCAAAATAAAAAATAAAAGAGGGCTGGGGTGTAACTCAGAGGTAGAGTGCCCCTGGGTTCAATCCCCAGTACCACACACAAAAAAATAAATAAATGAAATGAAAATATCAGGACCCTAAATTATATATAGTCTATGTGACCAAAAGTACTAAAAAAATTACGTTGTTAAAAAAAATGAACAAACCCTCAAATGAAATACACCAAAAGATGGTAAAACTTGAGTTTATTTTCCTTCTTTCTGTTTAGAGAGAGCGTGTGTGTGTGTGTGTGTGTGTGTGTGTGTGTGTGTGTTTCTACTGGGGATTGATCCCTGGGGTGTTCTATCTCTGAGCTACACCCCAGCCCTTTTTATTTTTCATTTTGAAACACGGTCTCACTAGGTTGCTGAGGGCCTCACTAAGTTGCTGAGGCTGGCCTCAAACCTGAAATTCTTCGAGTACTGGGATTACAGGCATGCACCACTGTACCCAGCTTATGATATTTTTCATAATCTCTGTAGTAAGCACATATGAGTTTTGTGGTGTAAAGATATCCCACAGATACAGCAGCTGACTTAATCTGTGGGTGGTGAGAATTGTCAGTGGTTGTTGCTTTCTTTCTTATTCTCCATTTCCAAATTTCTTGGTGTTTATTAATTTTTATCATTTAAGTTTGTATAACTTTATGAGAGAGCACTAGGTGATAAAGGCCATTTTTACCCACCACTATGGGGGCTGTTCTTTGATAAGGACATAAAAGAATTCCCCATCACCTCATGTCTGCGAGCTGGGCTGTCTTAACTATTTTATTTTATTTATTTTATTTTATGGTACTGGGGATTGAACCCAGGGACATCCTACCTCCGAGCTACACCTCCAGCCCTATTTTATTATTTATTTATTGTTTGTTTGTTTGTTTGGCGGTATTGGGGATTGAACCCAGAGGCATTCTACCTCCGAGCTACACCCCCCAGCCCTATTTTTTATTCTTTATTTTGAAACAGGATCTCACTAAATTGTGGAGGGCCTCACTAAGTAGCTGAGGCTGGCTGCAAACCTGCAATCCTCCTGTCTCAGCCTCCCAAGTACTGGGATTACAAGTGTGCACCACCATGCCCAGCTGGGCTGGCTTACTTTAAAACTGTTCTTCCTGTTATGCATTTGTAGAGTTCATATATATGTACATATGAGTATCATATGAGTTCATATGTAGATGAACTCTTGCCAGTTCAAGTCCCATAGAATCATCTTACCAACCTGCCTTCAGCCTCAAAGGAGAAAATCAGGGTTCCTGGCCCTTCAGGTCATGTGGCATTGCGGGATTGGCTCCTCCCCCTTGGGAGGCAAGTGCCTTGGCCTCAGGCAGTTGGCACCTGGAGCAGTAGGGCAGGGCTGGCCAGTGAGCTGTGCCTAGCTCTCTGCCATCTGCCTACCACACACCACGCGTGACTCACAGGACAAGGAGTCAAACTGAGGTCTTTGTCACAATGACTCCTATGTAACAGATTTGGATAGAAAAATTTGTTTAATGCAATGGTCCAGTACTGCAGTAGTTTCCAAAGCTGCTGTAAATAATCAAAACCTGTGTGGCTTAAAACAATTGAAGTTTATTCCCTTGAAGTTCTAGAGGCCCCAAGTTCAAAGTCAAGGTGTCTGCCTCTGGCTCACGTGGAGTTGACCCTGTGTGCCTCTGTGTCTATGGCCTTCTTAGAAGGATGCCTACTGTTGAATTTAGATGTTCGCTAATCTATTATAACTTCTTTGTAACTCGATAACATCTGCAAAGACCCTATTTCCAATTTAAGGTCACATTCACATTTACCAGGAGTTGGGACTTCAACCCTGCCTTTTGTGGGGGATGCAATTTAATCATGCTGATAATAATGTGGAAACAAACACTAGTTGGTTTAGACTTGAAGTTACATTTAGAAATTCTTAACCCCCCCAATTTGAGATGATAAAAATATTAACTAACTAAGGTCGTGTGTGTGTGTGTGTGTGTGTGTGTGTGTGTGTGTGTGTGTTTTACTGGGGCTTAAACCCAGGAGCATTCTATCTCTGAGCCACACTCCCAGCCCTATTTTATGTTTTATTTTTAAACAGGGTCTCGCTAAGTTGCTGAGGGGCCTGCTAAATTGCCGAGGCTGGCGGCAAACCTGCGATCCTCCTGTCTCTGCCTCCTACTGGGATTACAGTCGGGTGCCATCATGCCCCACTAAGGGGCTCTTGAAAGTTGGATGTACTGACTCTGAGCACAGTGGAACTGTGCACCCAATGAGTGCCTTCCTTCATTAACTGTTAGCAGGATCCCGCCTCTGAGAGTTACAGGATTCGCCTGCATGTTTGAGCGGCTCTAGGCAGGAGTTCACGGGAGAGTGACTCACCTGTTCTTCTCAATGCCCTCGCAGTTCCAGGAGACGCCTACACTGACTACGTGGCCACTCGGTGGTACCGAGCTCCGGAGCTGCTCGTGGGCGACACGCAGTACGGCTCTTCAGTCGACATATGGGCCATTGGTTGCGTTTTTGCAGAGCTCCTGACGGGCCAGCCGCTCTGGCCTGGAAAGTCAGACGTGGACCAGCTCCACCTGATCATCAGGACACTGGGTACGAATCGTATTTTATGACTTGGAGAGATGCTAAAATGTCACAGAATTCATATGTTATCATAAAGAAAAGGAGAGCTTTATTGCTGCTTCAAAGTGCCACTCAGGACAGTGGTTCTGGGTTCTGGGTTCTGCATTCTGCGTTCTGGGTTCTGGGTTCTGGGTTCTGGGTTGTAGCCAAAGCCCCATCCTTTTCTCAGGCTGGGGAGCCTTACCTCATCTCAGGGAGTTTTCAGATGACTGAAAACTCACGTATCTATATTTCCTCCCAAGAAAAGTCAGTTAGCTATGGAATAAACTATACATTTACTTCCATGGCAGGATAAGATAGGGATAAGGATAAGAGTCAGCTGCCTAGAGCTTAATCTTTTTTTTTTTTTTTTTTTTGCAGTACCGGGGATTGAACGCAGAGGCGTTCTACCTCCGCGCTACGCCCCGGCCCTATTTTTTATGCTTTATTTTGAAACCGGGTCTCACGAGGTTGCGGAGGGCCTCACTAAGTAGAGAGAGAGAGACACAGGGAGAGAGAGAGAGAGACAGAGAAAGAGCTGAGGCTGGCCACGAACCTGGATCCTCCGGTCTCCGCCTCCCAAAGTACTGGGATTACAAGCGTGAGCCACCACGCCCGGCCTGCCTAGAGCTTAATCTAAGAGATGTCGGAGCAGTTTCTGTCCACTGTAAGAAAGGTTTTCCTCATTTATGCTAGAGCAGGGGTCAGCAAATTTTTCTATTGAAGACCACGTGAAAAGTATTTGGGGCTTGTAGGGATTTCTGAAATTATTTGGCTTACCACTCCCTTTACAGAAAAAAAATTATTTAGCACTCCCACCACCCCCTCCCCCAGGAAATTTGCCTTCTTTTTTTGAAGTATTTTTTGGAGGGGATTGAACCCGGGGGCATTCCACCTCTGAGCTATACCCCCAGCCCTTTTTATTTCAAACCAGGGTCTCACTAAGTTGCTCAGGGCCTTGCTAAGTTGTTGAGACTTTCCTTGAACCTGCAATCCTTCTGCCTCAGCCTCCCAAGAACTGGGATTACAGGTGTGCACCACTGCGCTGGGTGAAATCTACCTTCTTTGAGCAAATAAACAGAAAGATGCAATGACAAATTTGCATTCTTTCATGTATCTATATTTCCTTCCAGCACCCCCCAGGGGGATGTGTCTCTCTGAGAACCTATGACACAGTCTCTGTTGCAACTTCTCAACTCTGCTCTTGTAGTAGAAAAACAGCCACACACAATATGCCAAATGCTTTTTTTTTTCTAGTTTTCACATGGTACAAAATATGGTTCTTCTTTTGACTTCTTTTTAGTCCATTTAAAAGTATAAACAGCTGGGCGTGGTGGCACACGCTTGTAATCCCAATACTTGGGAGGCTGAGACAGGAGGATCTGGGTTCTCGGCCAGCCTCAGCTACTTAGTGAAGCCCTCCACAACTTAGTGAGACCCTGTTTCAAAATAAAGAATAAAAAAAAATAGGGCTGGGGGTGTAGCTTGCCCAGGTAAAATGCCCCTGGGTTCAATCCCCAGTACTGAAAAAACAAAAAAGTATAAACATCATTCTCAAGTCTCCGGCTGTACAAAACCAGGAACTGGGCCAGATTTGGGTGGTGGGTCTTAGTTTGCAGACCCCTGCCCAGAGCTTAAGAGTCTGGCTCTATTTCCTGATGCAAGTGGATACTGGAGTTTAAAACGACATTAACATACCTCATATGTACGGTACTCTAGAATTTACAAGTTACTTTCACACATGCCGTATCTTTTAGTCTTAAGAAAAATTTGTTGTGGAAATTATATCACTATTTGGGGGGGGTGCTGCAGATTCTACCTCTGAGCTACACCCCCAGCCCAATTTTATTTTTTATCTTGGAACAGTCTCAGTTGCTGAGGCGGCCTTGAACCTGCAATCCTCCTATCTCAGCCTCCCAAGTACTAGGATTACAGGCATGGGCACCTGCACCCAGCTGTTATATCACTTTTCATCATGCCTGTTTTATTTTGTAAATGAGGACACTGAGGCTCAGGGAGCCTCCATGATTGGCCTAAAGTCATACATCCGGTTTTGTGCAGATTAGGAAGGAGTAGGATTCCAGGGGTTGCTTTCCTGAGCTTCCATCACATGTTAGCATCTTCAGCCATCAATGTTTACCTCTACCTGTTTGGAAGAGAATATAACCAGTTGTTAGCCTCAGCTTTGCTCCAGCAGCCCAGCTGTGAAGAAAGCGAGCCCTTTACACACAGGATAGCTATGGACTGGCTCCTTCCCAGAGGCTCCCTGGCAGCATGGCTGCTGGACAGTCCCCCGTCTATTTCTAACACATTCTCCCAGAGAATTCTGCAGTGTGAAAACGTGGGGGAGAGTACCACTACAGGCCATACCCTAAGTGTGTATTGTTTATTTGGTTGATTTCCTAAACTCATTAAACAGATATTAGATAGACCTGAGTTTGAATCATGGGTCTGTCGTTTAATTCCCATGTGGCCTTGGGTAAGCTGTTAAACTTCTCTGAGCCTCATTTTCCTCACTGACACATGAAGATTAAAAATAGCAATACTGCTGAGATTAAACGAGGTCATCTGTGTGAGTCCTTAGCACCATTTTCTCACCTTGTCTTTTGGTGGAGGCCGAATAGCAGACCAACCCGCGCATGGCAGTGTCGTGTGGAAGACTTGGCCTTACCTGAGTAGATGTGCTGCTGCAGGGGCCCTGCCTCCCGCATCTGGAGGAAACAATCAGGCACAATATATCCTTCCTATCTGGACCTTGGAAGTTAGCCATTTATACACTTCATAATTTTTTTAGCAAATTTCTCATGAGCTTTGTGATTTGTATTTTACAGGAAAACTAATCCCAAGACATCAATCTATCTTTAAAAGTAACCAGTTTTTCCATGGCATCAGTATACCAGAACCTGAAGACATGGTAAGCTCTTCAGTTTTGGATATTTTATCACTTGTTGATGCTTTCTATAAAAACAAGGTTTTTCTTTTTTAATATTTGTGATTTGGGCCTCTCGTTTCCATATGAAATACTAACACAGATTGAAAACACTATATGAAAAATGCGTAAAAAACCATGTGCTATATCCAGCTCCTTGGGAGCTGAGGCAGGAGGATTGCTTAAGCCCAGGAGTTCAACACCAGCTTGGGTGACATAGTGAGATCTTTAACCCTCCCTCCCCGAGGAAAAAAAAAGAGAACCCCAGTGTGGTGTACATACCTGTAATATAAGTACTTGGAAGGCTGAGACAGGAAGATTGCAGGTTGAAGGACAGCCTCAGCAACGTAGTGAGACACTCAGCAACCTAGCAAGACCCTTATTCAATACAAAAAATAAAAAGGGCTGAGAGTGTAACTCAGAGGTAGAATGCCCCTGGGTTCAGTCCCCAGTACAATAACAAAAAGTTTACAAAAATGATCCAGGAAACTGCATTTTTTTTTTTTTTTTTTTTTTGCGGTACTGGGGATTGAACCCAGGGGCTTTCTACCTCCGAGCTACACCCCTGGCCCTATTTTTTTATACTTTATTTTGAAACCGGGTCTCATGAAGTTGCAGAGGGCCTCACTAGGTAGAGAGAGAGAGAGAGACAGGGAGAGAGAGAGAGAGAGAGAGAGGGCTGAGGCTGGCCGCAAACCCGGATCCTCCGGTCTCTGCCTCCCAAAGTACTGGGATTACAAGCGTGCGCCACCACACCCTGCCCTATTTTTTAATTGTTTATTTTGAAACAGGGTCTCACTAAGTTGAGGTGAGCTTTTAAAGGAGTTTGCTGCTCTGAAAAGTAAGCTTTTAAAGGAGTTTCCTGCTGCCAGGCGTGGTGGCGCACGCTTGTAATCCCAATACTTGGAGGTTGAGACCAGAGGATCTGGGTTCGTGGCCAGCTTCAGCTACTTAGTGAGGCCCTCCGCAACTTAGTGAGACCCTGTTTCAAAATAAAGAATAAAAAAAACATAGGGCTGGGGGTGTAGCTCAGAGATAGAACGCCCCTGGGTTCATTACCCAGTACTGCAAAAGAAAAAGCTTACCTTTCAGAGATTAATTTAACATGAAATTTAAATTGAATTATATTTAGTATCTTATATAATACCATGATCCTTTTGGTCAAAGCAATAAGGTTAAATTTCCTGGAAATAATTATTTTCTTATAAACAGTACTTAGAGTAGTCTTCCTTATTGTGAAAATGTGCATCCTCCTAATTTTTTTCAGCTTATGAAACAAAGCTTAAATCAATAAAAACCCTTTTTTACATATATTTTTCCATGGAAGGTCATTCTACAAAATGATTCTCATTGTACTCCAAATTAGTAATCATCTCTGCATTCTGGCTATCATCTTTGCCTTTATATGGGAATGTATCAGTAACCACTTGACTCCCTTACCCTCTGTAGACATCGATTTCCTGTCATGTTACCCAAGTTCAGACCATGACCTTTAAAACTCCATGTGGTCTCGGATCTGCCTAGGGAAGGAAAGGACTGTCGAGAGGCCTGCATCCACTCGAGCTGTGCAGAGCCAGAGCAGAGCAGGGATGGGAGGAGCCTGAGAAGCCAGATCACAACTCATGGCATGTGAGAGCGATCTGAGGTTCAGAGTCCCAAAGACCTCCAGACACCCTGTTCATTTTAAGTCAATTATTTCGTGTAATACTTTGATTTATACACTGGTTTTCCTTGTCAATGTATTTCTTAAACCCTTTAATATACAACACAAAGTTAAAGACTGAATTGCAAATTTAAAGGTTCTAAAATAATATTTATATAACGTGTTTAAAGAATAAGCCAGGCCAGATGTGGTGGCACACACCTGTAATCCAGGACTTGGGATGCTGAGACAGGAGGATTGCAGGTTCGAGACCAATGTGGAGTAATTTAGTAAGAACCTGTCTCAAAATAAAAAAAAAAAAAGGAGGCCGGGCATGGTGGCACATTGCCTGTAATCCCAGTACTTGGGAGGCTGAGACTGGAGGATCTGGGTTCGTGGCCAGCTTCAGCTACTTAGTGAGGCCCTCCGCAACTTAGTGAGACCTGGTTTCAAAATAAGGTATAAAAATAGGGCCAGGGGTGTAGCTTGGAGGTAGAATGCCCTGGGTTCAATCTCCAGTACCACAAAAAAAGAAAAAAAGAAAAATATTTAAAAAGGGGGGTAGGGCTACAGCTCTGAGGCAGAATGCCCCTGGGTTCAATGCCCCGAACCACACAAAAGGAAAAAAAAAAAGATACAACAAACTCACATGAGTCTGCTGCCCAGTTAAGGTAGAATATTGCTGTTGTGGTTGAAGCTTCCCCATCTGCTCCCCTCACCACTATTCTGAATTTTGTGTTTATCATTCTATTGATTTCTATAGTGCTTTTCTACATGTGGTTCAACATATTTTCATGAATGCTCAAAACATCCTTATAAATAGATCAGGCACAGATATTATAACACTGTGGTAGGATTCAGTTGGGGACTTTTTTCAGCTTGAGATCTGAAGCTTTCCTATTCCCTTTCCTCCTGAAACTACCAGAGTCAGTTTCAAGACATCATGAAATTAAGACAATCTCTCTAGTTTATTGTCTTTCAAACTTTTACAGTATGGTATAAAATATATGAAAACATGGTTCTAAAGAAATTAAAAGGGACTATCTAAAATACTAAATGATATTTCTCTAACATGTTCTTCTTATTAATATATGAGAAATATATGTTACTTTGTTGTTATATAATATTGAAGTTCTTTAATTTGTTTTCCAGGAAACTCTAGAGGAAAAATTCTCAGGTGTTTATCCTGTGACTTTGAATTTCATGAAGGTACTTAAGAATTAATTATAACTATTATCAACTATAAATTGTAATGATTGAAGCCGATAATTCTGGGAGGGATGGACAGTGGGCAAATAGTGCGAAAGGAGGATGCAGTCGTGGCTGGGATGAATCCCAGGCATGGGAGCACAGTGGTAGAGCCTTGCCCAGCAAGTGCAAAGCCTGTGTTTGATCCCAAGCACTGAAGCAAACAAACAAAAAATAACTATAAAATAATGATAGCTAAAGGAACAGCAATGGTTTACACAGCAACAGTTCTAATATATCCACTAAAATTAGTAGTAGAGCAGGCAAAGTCAGAGCCATGCAGACACCAGACCTATTCCATATACTAGGCCCAAGAGAGATGGCCAAACAAAGGACAAATTTTCACAAGAAGCAGAAGCAACTTACTGATGACCAGTCTGCCATTTGTGTTTGACCCACAGAGGCCACACTAGAAGGTGGGACCTTCCATCCAACGTGGTGCTGAAAGCCCTTTGGGGGATGGGTATGAGGATACCAAAAGGGTGTCTACTTTAACATTCTAAGCTCTATCTATAGCTGTGGTTTCCAAATGGGACTAGTCATCAGGATGACCTGGAGGCTTTGTAAAAACACAGTCCCAATATCTAGCCTTAGGTTCCCAGAAGGAGAATCTCCATGAGTGGGACCATGGAATTTGTGTGTTTAAGCATCTCCTTAGGTGATGATGATAAACTCAGTTTGAGGCTCATCTGATCTAGGTGGTGGGCCATTTGGATGACCCAGAATCAACTTTGTAGACCAGCACTGGTGCTAGGTGCTGGTTACTGCCAGCGTGCTATCCAGGGTACTAGATTGCTTCGGTCTGAGTGCTCCTGAGCCCCAGAGCCTCATGCTCCTGTGTTCTCACACTGTTCTTACCACTGCTCCACAACCTCAGCTGCCATCTGCCCTGCTTTGCGGCTCTAACCCACCTCCACCCAGCACTCTGCAGGTTCTGTCCTAGAAGCCCTATTCTCCGCCCTCATTCTGACCCACCAGCAATTTAGCAAAACCTCCAAACAGAGGAGAGGCCAAACCCTGCAAGCCCAGCCCATTCTCAGGTGGAGGCCAGAGCCCACCTGGTTATTCCTCAGATTAACCTGAAAACTCCCCAGAAGGCAACTCCAGGGCACAGAAACTCTAAGGTATACGACAAGCTGTAAGTTTTCATCTCCAAAAGTGAAGCACCCTGTTTTCTCGCCCAAGATTCAAATCTAGATTTGTTACTTAACTCTGACTTAAACCCATAAGTGGTGACCAGAGATCTAAGAAGTCTTTATGTGATCAAGAATTGTGACATTCCATGGCTACACCCTATCTCCTAGACCCATGCCCATGTTAGAGGAAAGAAGACTTTCTTTAATAACGACTGAGACATCTTTAACAACAGATAAGCACTGGCTACTTATCAGTTGTGCCATGGGACCAGGTCATAACCTATGCAGGGAAGTGCTCAGGTGGGTGAAGTGTTGGAGAGTGCCAGTGCCTGGGATAGTGGTGGCATGCAGCGGCAATCTGAGGCAGGTCCTTTGTGTTCTCTTCATTGGGTTTAAAATGAGATCGTGGGCACAGTTTTTATTATTTATTACTCATTCATTTCCATAGTCATGATCATCCTACCACTATATCAGTTTAATCTCTTCATCAAGAGGACTATAGATGCTTACAAATTTTATTAGAGGGTTTTCTGCAAAATTTGGAAAGGATCAAGTCTTCTTTTTTGAGAAAAGGATACTGACTTGGACTTTGCAATTCCAGTTTCTCATGTCCCATCTTCATGACCTTTTCCAAGATGGTAGCACTTCAATCAGGGAGCAACTATGAGAACTCATCAGCTTCTTCATGTACAGGAGTTACTAATCCATGCAGACAAGGACTCAGGAGCCCCAACTTCACCCAATCGATAAGTGCTCCCAAAATTAATCAAGTAGGACATTGTTCCAGCCCAAATCCCATGGGACAGCTCAGCATTAGCAGCCTCTTCTTAGAATCTAAAAATGATCTTAAAATAAAAACTCATTGGCCAGGCATGGTGGCACATGCTTGTAATCCCAGTACTTGGGAGACTGAGACCGGAGAATCACAGGTTTGCGGCCAGCCTCAGCTACTTAGTGAGGCCCTCTGCAACTTAATGAGACCATGTTTCAAAATAAAGAATAAAAAATAGGGCTGGGGGCATAGCTCGGGAGTAGAATGCCCCTGGGTTCAATCCCCAGTACTGCAAAAATAAACAAACAAACAAAAAAACTCATTGGTATTGTTTCAGTCAACATTCCCACTGCCATGATCCAAAAAACCTGACCATACAACATAGAGGAAGGAAGATTTATTTGCTCAGTTTTTGGAGATTTAGAGTTTCTGTCCATGTCAGGCTGGGTCTGTGGAGCTCAGGGCATGGTGTCAGGAAGCAGAGAGAGGGAGAGCATAAAGGCTCTGCTTTCACATCACGAAGGCCAGAAGCAGAGAGCAAAAGCAGGGGGAGGAGGAGCCATATAATCCCCAAGGCCACACCCCCAGGGACCCCCTCCTTAGCAACCAAGCACCTTCCAATACTGCTACTTTGTTTCTGTGAGGGCTAAGGGCTAAGGGCTAAATCCAAACCATTACAAGTATTTAGTGATGGAATGGATTTCAATAGATTGAAAGCCTATAGAACAACATGAATTTCAGCTGAGTGTGGTGGCACATACCTGTAATCCCAGTACTTGGGAGGCTGAGACAGGAGGATCACAGGTTGGAGGCCAGAGCACAATAACTTAGTAAGACCTGTTTCAAAATAAAAAGGGCTGGGGCTAAATGAATTCAAGATATATTCGGAAGTAAAACTCATAGCACTGTATTATAATTTATTCATGGGGAGTAAAGTTCTAGAAGAGAATGGCAAAGATGAGGTGCCTGAATCATTTTCCAGGTGCTGGCAGGCATGTGGTTTTCTGGAGACTCTTGGGGAGGATCCTTCCTGGCCTCTTCCAGCTTCTGGGAGCCCCAGGCATTCCTTGGCTTGTGACAGCATAGTCACAGTCCCCACCTCCACCATTGCATGGCATTCTCTCTGTGTGTTTGTCTCTCCATCATCTTCTATTTTCTTATAAGGATACCAATCATAATTGAATTAGGGGGTCTACCTATCCCTTTATAGCCTCACTCTAACTAATTACATCTGCAAAAACCTTATTTCTAAGTAAGATCACATTCTGAGGTACTGGAAGTTAGGAGTTTGACATATATTTGGGGGGTGGGGCAGCAGGAGAACACAATTCAACCCACAGTAGTGCCCTCAAGTCTAAGAAGAGATGAGCCGGGCGTGGTGGCACATACCTGTAAATCCCAGTACTTGGGAGGCTGAGACAGGAGGATCTCAGGTTTGAGGCTGGCCTCAGCAACTTAGTGAGACGCTGTTTCAAAATAAAAAAAAAATAGTTTTTAAAGGGTGTAGCTTGGAGGTAGAATGCCCCTGGGTTCAATCCCCAGTACCAAAAAGAAAAGGAGGAGGAGGAGGAGGAAGTGGAGGAGGAAGAGGAGGAAGAGGAAGAGAAGGGGGAGGAGGAGAAAAAAGAGAAGAAAAAAAAGACTAAGAAGAGATGTTATATATGTGGCTCTGGAGTTCAGAGGACAGGTCTGGAATAGAATTATGGATGTGGAAAGTTCTGGTAAACCTTGCTACCTAAAGCCATGGGCATCAATGAGATCAGAAACTAAGAATAGCTGAGAAAAGGGGGGAAGGTAGGATTGAGCCTGGAGGAATCCCATCCCACCATTGTGGAGAAGGTACCCTAGGGAAGGCAATGTCTGTGATGTTGGTGAGCCTGCTTCTCTCTTACACAGAGGCAAGACATTTCAGGTCATCTGTGCCTGGGCATTGTAAAGCTGCTTCAATTCTTCATGGACGGGGAAAGCCCTGTCCCATAGCCACAGGGTGTCAGGGCTTCTGAGGAAACCTCTCTGTGTCAGGACTGCCCACAGCCCTCTGCCATCACAGTGCTCCCCACTCACTCTCTGCCATCACAGTGCTCCCCGCTCACTCTCTGCCATCACGGTGCTCCCCGCTCGCTCTCTGCCATCACGGTGCTCCCTGCTCGCTCTCTGCCATCATGGTGCTCCCCACTCGCTCTCTGCCATCAAGTGCTCCCTGCTCGCTCTCTGCCATCACAGTGCTCCCCACTCACTCTCTGCCATCACAGTGCTCCCCGCTCGCTCTCTGCCATCACGGTGCTCCCTGCTCGCTCTCTGCCATTAAGTGCTCCCTGCTCGCTGTCTGCCATCACAATGCTCCCCACTCTCTCTCTGCCATCAAGTGCTCCCTGCTCGCTCTCTGCCATCACAGTGCTCCCTGCTCACTCTCTGCCATCACAGTGCTCCCCGCTCGCTCTCTGCCATTATGGTGCTCCCCACTCGCTCTCTGCCATCATGGTGCTCCCCACTCTCTCTCTGCCATCACAGTGCTCCCTGCTCGCTCTCTGCCATCACAGTGCTCCCCAC
>PVJS01025709.1:0-27636 GCA_004027185.1 Glis glis
TGTGTGTGTGTGTGTGTGTGTGTGTGTGTGTGTGTGTCTGTATCTGTGTGCGTATTACTAGTATGGAACCCAGGGGCATTCTACCACTGAGCTACACCCCCAGCCCTTTGCCCTTTTTACTTTTTATTTTGAAATAGGGTCTTTCTAAGTTGCTGAGGCTGTCCACCAACCTGCGAATCTCCTGTCTCAGCCTCCCAAGTACTGGGATGACAGGTGTGCGCCACCAGGCCAGCCTTTCCTTGCCTTTTTGACTGGCCGGAGCTTCCAGCCTTGTGCTGAATTAGTGTGGTTGCAGAAGACATCACCGTCTTGTTCTCAGCCTCAGAAGAGAAAGTGCTCAGTCCTTCACCATTAATATGCTGGTGAGTTTCCTTGTCTGGCAGGTTTGGACTGCTTGCACGTGTCCTCCGCTGGTGCCGTCTGGCAGGGGTCCTCGCTCTTGCTGGGTGGGGTAACATCTGAACTCTCCAGTAGGCGCGCTCTGAAGCCACGCCAGCGGGGAGGAGAGCTACCTTTACTGCAGGGCCAGGGTGGAACTGGCCACAGGCTTGTGGAAGGAGCAGTCTAGACTTTCCACTCAGCTGTCCTGCCATGGAAGGGAGCAGGTTCGCAGTGTTTTCTCTGGTGCTTGGCTTGAGTAGAGCAGCTCTTGTCTAAGTCTTCTGTCCTCTAGGCTTCTCTTCACCTGGTTCTTTGGCTGGAGAAGCAGGCTTTTGTGGGGGATTTTTTTTTTTTTTTGTCTGTGCAGGTTAGCTTTCGCACATTGCCAGCTTCTTTCCTTCCAAATCTGGGATAAGGAGGCATAAAGGAAACCCCAGGAGGCCACCACTGTGTGTTTGCTTGGATTCTCAGGTCTCCTGCTGGTCTGTCTCCTTGTCTGGCTGGACAGTTTGCTGCTATAACTGACTTAGGGTAGGACTGAAGTTACCTAAGTGATTGGTTGATTTGGTTATGGTGTGTCTAGAGCTAGTGGTCTGGACACACATAGCTGGTTTTCATAGATGCATTGTCAAGATTTTGATGCTTACTTCGACTCCCATGTTTTAATCGGCATCAAAATAAATAGAATTAATATCAAAATAAAATGAGTAAAATAAAATGGATATAAAATTAATTTAATTTCATGTTCCAGTCTGGCCCCCAGGTCTGAGACAAGAACACGTAGGATCGTATGGTGCATTCATTTATTTTTTTTTAACCAAACACCCTACCTATGACCGCAAGTTCTGTTTCTTTTAACAAGTAGCCAGAGCTTCACCTTTAATTCCCAGAGTCATCCTTCTCACCCGCTGTCCTTCGTCACTCTCATAAACTTCAATCTCTGCACACCATGCATGCTCACATTGAGGGACACCACCTCATAGATGGGAACTGTAGAAGCTGTAGATCAACAGTGTAAGAGTCATATCAGTATGGCCAAGGTGACACAAAATCTCGATCTTGGCTTGAAATATGAGTAGTTCCCCCAGATTTGTGCTCATTTCAAGGGTTCAGAATTTTAATATCTTGAGTTCACTTCTTATTTGGTGTATAAAACATTTTATTTAGCCGGGCATGGTGGCGCACGTTTGTCATCCCAGTACTTGGGAGGCTGAGACTGGAGAATCCAGGTTCGCGACCAGCCTCAGCTACTTAGTGAGGCCCTCCGCAACTTAGTGAGACCTTGTTTCAAAATAAAGAATAAAAAATAGGGCTGGGGTGTAGCTCATAGGTAGAATGTCCCTGGGTTCAATCCCCAGTACTGCAAAAAATAAAAAAAATAAATAAATAAAACATTTTATTTTACTTTTCAAAGGATTCTGACAAGCCTGTTTTTTTGAATGTGTGTATTTTTTCCATTCCTCCTTTTATATACAACTAAAATTATTATACATTATATATATAAACAAATTTAAGAACATGTATAAACAAATCAAAGGACATTATATATAAAACAAATATAAGAAGATTGTGAAAGGTAAAGAAAAGAAGATGGACCAGCTAGAGACCTGGAGATCTCAGCAACATGACAATGTGGCCCTCCCTAGGTTTCTTTTATACCTTATTATCCCAGATGTGGAGGTAAAGAAGCAACTGACTCTAGGCGAGTGATGCGGACTTCACTCATGATTATAATCTATGAGGACAGAAATTAAATGGAAATAAAAATGTAGAAAACAAACAAATGTGCCCACTGTGGGTAATAGCATATTTAGGTGCCTGGAAGTCTATCCATCTTAAACATCCATCAGATTAATGAGGAACGCACAGCTCCTTCTCATAGGCAGGACCACTGAGCCACGTGAAGGGACTTCATTAGAAGGCCGAGTGCTAAGAGAGCCATCGCCCAGTTAGAACGCAAAGTCCTCACTAGAACTCCATAATCACTTGAGCCCGATTGTTGGAGCTGGATCTTTTGAAGCCATGCTGGTTGGAGATGGTAAAACACTGAGTGACTCACAGTGGTCCCAGGTGTCCATGGGCTCACAGTCACTTCTATTTCCGGTGAGCAGCAATTGTCTTCTTGGAGGGTTTCCATGCACTGCCTCTGGACCACAGATGTCAGTCATTGTCCATGAGGAGTAACCTTGATGGTTCACCTTCAATGTTGACAGCTACAATCTCAGGGCATTCTCCCGACAGACCCTGAAGCAGGGAATGAGTCAACATCACCAAATAAGAAGAAATTGTGGTGCAGAGAATCTAGGGCTCTTGTCCATGATCATTGGCTGGAGAAATTGGAGTTGAGTTTAAATCCAGCCAGTCTGATTCCTAAACTCATTGATCTTATTGGCCTCTATAGATATTGACTAATATATTAGCAACCAAACATAGGAGGAAGAAATGAAAGAGCTTAAAATTTCATCAGACACATAGAGACTATGAAGCAAGATTATATGCATTAAGTAACCCAGTAAGTGACAAGTGTTTCAGTCAGCATTTCCACCGCTGTAATCCAAAACACCTGACCACCAGGACTTAGAAGAAGGAAGATCTATTTGCTCACAGTGCTGGAGATATCAGGGGTTCAGTCCATATCAGGCCAGATTACATCCGTGGAGTTTAGGGGATGGGGGTGAGAAGGACAGAGAGAGCAAGGGCTCTGCTCTCACATAGAGGAGGTCAGAAGCAAGAAAAAGCTAGCAAGCAAGGGGCTTCAAGGACACAAGCATAATCCCCCAGGCCACACCCCCAGTGACCCACCTCCACCAGCCATATCCCACCTGCCTAAGTTACCACCTAATAAATCCATTACAACGGATTTGTCCACTGATGAGATTGCAACCTTCGTGATTTAATTATATCAACTCTGAACATCAATACACGAGCTCTTTCAGGGGACATTCTACTTCTAACCATAACAATGGGTAAGCATATTAATGAACACAGACAGGACTAAACCAAAGTCCACTCCTTTTTGAGGTTCACCAACCTCTTTCCCCTATAGCCTTCATACAAGAATGGCCCTGAGATATGAAATGTTTATTTCTCCCATTCATATCAAGTTGCTCCATTAACTGGAATGTTGGGATGCTGTTAAGGTAGAGATTTTCCCCAGCCTCCCATCACGCATGTGTGGTATGCCAAGTGTTTGCCTTCCCTCCACAGATCAGCTCTTCCTGTAGTTCTCATGGCTGAAATATTTTGTCAAACTGACACAGCCATAAACGCAGTAACTGCCAAATTTATAGACCAGCAAAGAAGGCCAGTATTCCAATTATCAGTGAACCAAAGAAGCGGTCTTCAATAAAGAAGATATACTGAAAGGTCTCTGAGGAAGGGGAGGGCAGAGCTGTGACTGAATGACTAAATAAATGTGCCTGTAGTTTCTCCCCCTGCTGGCTATATTAAATATAGGGAGATTAACTATAATTTCTTTTTTTAATGTACTTTTATTGGTGCATTGTAGTCTCACCTCATAATGTAGTTCAGAGCGTTAGGTACATACATGCACACTTGGTGATCTTCCCCCTGGCTCCTTCCCTACTCCCTCCC
Organism: Glis glis; assembly: GCA_004027185.1. Lineage (NCBI taxonomy): Eukaryota > Metazoa > Chordata > Mammalia > Rodentia > Gliridae > Glis > Glis glis. Next base: position 3,976 of record PVJS01025709.1, read on the forward strand.
CTTCCCCACACATGATATTGAGATTGGCATTGGTAATTTCACATATGTACAAAGGTTGTAAACATCTCAGATTTCAGCCTAACCTGGTCCTTAAAATCGCACTCAGTTCACAGTATCATGCTTTGAATCTTTGAAGTTGAGCACTATAAAACAAGCACCCTTTGGACATTCTTTGTCCTTAGAAATAGTGATAAGAATTTCTAAATACTTATTGGCCAAATCCTTGGCCCTTTGAGCCCAGGGATTTTTCTTTTGTGGCAGCTATAAAAGATGCACCTTGGGAAGCTCTTAGGGCCATGCCTTGGCCTCAACTTCAAGATTAGGGTTGCACCCTAGAAAGCCCTTAAACATGACTTATTGATCAAGCACTTACTAAGCTGTCTCTGAAGTAATGTGACTTGGTGGGGCGGTGGGGCAAAGACATCCCTAAGTGTAAATGCCCTTGTGGAACAAGGTATTTGGGTTTATCATTCCTCATAGCATATCTTTTTCAGACATCAAGAAATATTCCCTGAGATATAAATCATTCTACATCTCTCCTCTGGAATGTTCAACCTCCCAATTGACACACTGCTGGAATTTTGGGATGAACATGTTCATTACACACACACACACACACACACACACACACACACACACACTAACTGATTCTCTCACAAAGTGGGGGGCAGAAGGGGAGCCATTTGATTTCAGCGTGAAAGAGCTTCATGACCACTCAATAGGTTCAGGGACACAGGTCTTTCTCCAGGCATTTGGGAACAGTGAAAGAGTAGGTAGAATAAAAGAAAGAGAGAAGATAGGGAGGGAGGGGAAGACCCAGTGTTTCTATCCATGAGGATTAGGCTAAGCAGTTAGTACAGAAAAACCCTAAGTCAGAGTAGTTTTGAAAAGACTGAAATTAACTCCCTCATCAAGTCCCAGGAATGAGTCCAAGAATCCTCCAGTGCCCAGGCTGTTATTTCTTCTTGTTCATTTGCTATCTTACCCTGTAATCCTTTTTACCTTTTCTATCTTTCTCTATGGTCTTTTTTTTTTACCTCTCATAGTTTCACTTGTAGCTATCAAGCCTTCAGGAGAAAGGGAGAAAAAAAATGAAGAGTTCTCCTCTGTGAGTCTCCTTAAGAAGACTTCCTGAAAATTATACTTATTCCTTCTCATAGTGAATGTGTCAGTACTTAGTCACATGACTGACTCAGAGGTTGGCACATGTAGACACTTCACTCAGTCATGTACCCTGATGATATTTTGGGGAAGACGGATGGACATATTTGGAGAGAAACTATTAGAGAGAGAGAGAGTCTGAATGAACATTGGTGTCAAAACTCTACTCAAGCTAACCTGTGGAGCAAGAAAAGGAAGCAAAGATGAATGAGGCCAATATTCACAAAAGATCAGAGAGGAGGAAATAAAGGATTCCCTTGGGTCTAGATCTTGATCTATGGTCTACTTGATTCCCAGCCTTCCCATTCCTCCGTTCCTTGAGATACCTCTGCTGACACAGAGCAAAGACTCCTCTTCGGTTTCAGCTCGCTCAAGTGAGTTTTGTTGCCTGGAATCAGAAGTCATGGGTTATATACTTTCTTTCTAATCTTAATGACATCAGCCATTTACAGGGCTAAAGGAAAATAATGCTGCCATCTGACCTCAGAGAATAGTGTCGCTTGACTTATTCATGTGAGGAAAGGGAAGTGGTAAAGTTGTGGGAATCCTCATGCAACCCTTTGAACAAGCTGCCAGAAAGATTCTGGCCTACGTCCCCGGAGAAATGTCTATGCACATAGGTAGTCATCAGACAGACTGTCTGGGCCTCTGATAAGTCCCATCAGCAAGGGCCCGGCAAGGACATCCTTGTAAGATTCTGGTTAGACTGGATATGTTGAATGACAATTGTACAATTGTACAAGTCTATGCACCTTTTGATGATTGCCAGTAGAATTGAGATTTACAATAACTCAATGCAGAAGAAGAATTCAGGTCTGATATCCTAGGTCTAATATTTGCTAATTGCAAACCTATTTGTTCAAGCACCACACTAACACTTATCCAATGTCTCTAAAATTAACTTGATTAGGCCTTTTAGTGATGCATATATATATATATCTTAATCCTGGTGGCATCACCAACTATCAGAATAGTGCATGTCATGCAGTAATTAAAATATTTTGGGACACTATATGGTCGTTGAATCAGGACATCCACTATAATATACATTATCAAGAGAAAAGATCACTTGCCTAAGAATGTTAAGATATTAAATTGAGATATAAAATAAAACATTTCTTTAGTAGTTACTTAATTCATATTTCATACCAGGCGATGAAAATCCAATGGAGACCAAAACATACTGTCTGAACAAGAAAGTTTATCGTCATATTTCTGCCCTATTTGCCAACCGGTATATATTCCAATTGTAATCCAATATGTTTATTCTTCTAACACATGGTACTATTTTAAAAAAGTAAACCTAAGCAAGCCTTTTAATAGATATCTTTATGATGGGTATTAAGAAATTTTATTTAGCCTTAAGAAAGCATGCAAATATGTACACAATATACTTTATATGTTCAATATTTATGGTGATTTGCATAGCCTTATGTTTATTCATGTTACCATTTACAATATTCATTCGTTCAGCAAATATTTGAGGGCATTCTGGGTGCCAGGCACTGTGGATATCAAGGCGAACAAGACAAGTCCACACCCACAAAAGACACATTATCCCAAGGGGAAACCAAGCATAAAAATGAATTATAGGTGATAAAGCATTAAAGACACTGTGATAGAATTTGTTCAGAGGGGATATAAAGAAGAAGGGCATCCATTTATATTGTTTTGTCCAGAGAAAAAGCTAGGGCCAAGTCTAGATGATTAGGTACTTAATGAATGATATTTTGGTGGTGACAACAGACTTGACTTGGAAAGCACAAGATAGATAACCCTTATTCTGAAGCTCTCAGGACTGTTAGTACAGAAAGAATTTCCCCAGCAAGACCGAGATTCAATTGAAGAAAATTACTACTCAGTGAACTGTTGCTCAAACTTGACCCACAATATTGCAACTGGGGTGGGCTCTTTTCAATGCCAGACAGAGAGCTTTTGATATAAAAGCAGAAAAAAATAAACCTTGGGCCCCATGTTTCTTCTCTGCATGAGCCCAAAGAGAGAATCTGCCTGTGTTTGGAAATGTTGTTTGTACACCTGCAAAGAACTGGTAAGATTCCTGCCACTGAAAATATGTGCGAGACAAAAAGGTTAAGGATCTTTCTCATGCTCCTTGAATTGAAACTCATCTTGCAGTTTCTATACCATGTTGGTACTTGGGATGTTCCCATAATCCTCTCTGCATATCCCAAATCCAGCCTCCATTCAAGCCCAGCACCAACGCCACTTTTTCTTCTTAGCTGCTCTTCATTTTCCAAGGGAAAAGTTTAAATGTCACCTTACCTAATCATTGAATTGCCTATGAAGGGATATTCCCCCCACTAATTGGTAATTAATTCTCACAACATGTTTATCGAACAACTACCATATTGTAGTTGAGAAAGACACAATAAGGATGAAAACAGGCAGTGTTGTGGACCTCGTAGAGCTAACATTGCAGACTAATGCATGCTTTAGCAATTAAACACACAAGGTGGTTCGGAGAGTTCACAGCGGCAGGGGCAGCAAAACAGCTAGATTAAATAATGTGACAGAGAGTTAATGGGTGGGTATAGAATGAGACCAGGATTGAGACATTTACAAGAAGGGAGTCAGGAAAGGCTTCTCTAGGAAGCTAACACGGATTTTCCATCACTCACAGATTTAATCTCTTCTGCTAAACTATAAGAATTTTATATCCCAATACTGCCTAGCACAAGACCTAGGCAATAGAAGGGACTCGGTAACAATTGCTGACATGAACACCGTGGGGTAACCTGCTCTCTCCACAGTGCACTGCAGAGCTGCGAAATGCAAGGCAGAGAATGACAATCATTCAGGCCTGGGAATTTCTCCTCTTAGTGCGATAGCGCCAATTATTTATTGATTTGTATTGTGTGCTGAGATTTGAGAGATAATGAATCATGACACTTTTCTTCCCCTCCGAGTCCTACACCAACTGAAAAGGAAAGAAAGGAGGCAGACAGTTGGAAATCAACAGTTCAGCCTTCTCTTAGGTTTTTATACTAATGGGATTTAGTTTAGAGAGTTTTGCTTCAATCCTCAGTCATGGCCAAGCTGCAGTGCTTCCAGATCCCAACCCTTGGGGTGGCTCATCCCTAGAAAAATTTGGGTCTCAAGAGCAGAGAAAGCTGGACATGGGGGTGCATGCCCATAACCCCAGTACTTAGGAGGCTGGGATAGGAGGATTGCAGCTTCCTGGCCAGCCTTAGCAACTTAGCAAGACCCTGTCTCAAAATAAAATATAAAATAGGTCTAAGGGTGTAACTTAGAGGTAGAAGACCTCTGGGTTCAGTCCCCAGTGTGGAAATACATAGATGCATGCATACACACACACACATACATACATCATACACACACACACACACACACACACACACACATATACACAGAAGAGACACTTGTTCAGATACCAAGCCGCTTTCTTGCCCTCTCTCAGGTGCTGACAGTGGGCACACAGAGGCCTGATCCTTCACCCACAGGTGCTTACAACATGGAAGCAGAGACACAACCAACTGGCAAGCGAGCGTGGGGAGGAAAGAAGCAGCAGCTGGACCACGTGCCCAGATCCAATGGCACCAACCTAATGAGTGTGGAGAGGACAACAGACCAAAGACGGCTCTTCTCGCTGCATCTGGAAGGCAAGAAGTTCCTACCAAAGGCTAGAACAGGTGCACAGGGAAGGAGAAAATGCTTCTTCTACTGAATATTAGGCAGCACCAATCGTTAATTATCCGTAATAATGTTCCAGCTATCTGGGCCACTCCGCGGTGCTTCACAAGGATGGACATGTTTCTCTAGCATTATAGTCGTCCTTTCTGGGCTTGGGAGCAGCCTGACAGAAGTTATTCTGTCACAAGTAGAAGTAAAATTCTCAGCTCTGTGTAATGTTATTTGCTTTTATTTTGCACCTGAATAGGGGAACCAAAAATTAATATTTAAAAGGATGTAAATCCAATGTTAAATATGAACTCATAGAGAGCCAGGATGGCTGCCCAGTCCTCCATGAGTCCTTAAAGCTTCTATTACTAAAAATTCTCAGCCAGGCATGGTGGGGCACACTTGTAATCCCAGTACTTGGGAGTCTGAGACAGGAAGATTGCAGGTTCGAGGACAGCCTCAGCAACATAGTGAGACTCTCAGCAACCTAGCGAGCCCTGTTTCAAAACAAAAAAAATAAAATAGCTCAGAGGTAGAAGGCCCCTGGGTACAATCCCCAGTACCACCAAAAAGATAAAAAAAATCTTACTCTATAACTCATCATGGAGTAGACAAAATGATAGATATGATAGAAAAATTTTGGCGCATTGACTTCCAAACTTCTATTTATGGAAGGATTTCATTCATTTGCCATTTTCAGTACATGTTTTTGTTTATAGCGAAGTTATCTGGTTTGGAGAAACCAAGAGCAGCACTAATGGTCAGAGTTTTGGTCACACTATCCCTTAAGTTAAAGTGGGACCAAAATGGGAAAGCATTAGTAAATAATTAGAGGAAGCCACTTTGGACTGAGCTTCTACACAAGGTCTCAACAAACCAGGTCAAACCAAAATGCAGCCACTCATGCTAAATGCCACATAATCAAACTGAAACTTTAAGAAAGCAAATCAATCCCCCAAATGGACATTTTGATGGTGACAGAGAATGACATCAATGCCTAGAGTATGGGTCAAAATGAAGAGGTGGACCAAAGAGGGGGGGATCGCTAAGTTTGGCTTAAAGTATCAGTAAATATTTTATATATGGTTCAAAGGTTTCTCCATACATAGTGAACGGTAACTCGATGTGTAGACAGATTGCAACTACTCCTATAACAGGTAGCTGAGTCTCAGCCAATTGTAAACAGCCCACTTGTTCAAACTCTGTTCACATGGGACAGATGGGAGCTGTGGTCAATCAGGCTGTCACTACATCACTTCCATTTTCTGTAGGTCGCTCCTTTCTCACTGTCTAAGAATATAATCTGTGGTGGGCAGACTAGTCTGAAACATTTTGGGGTCCAGATTCTGCCTGAATCAAGAATCAGAAATAAAGTGAAGCCCTGTAAAACTAGAATTGTCATAATCTTCTCTTTTAATAGGATTAAAATCTCTTTTAACAAAAAAAGTCACAAAACAGAATTCAAATACATTTAAAAAGAAAAGCAAAAAATTCAGGAACTTCAGTTCAATAAATGTGGGAAGACAAAAGGTCTTCCCATTTAGACCTCCTTTCATACCTTAACAAACTTTTGGACCCGTTTTAGAAATTTTAACACACAGTGAGATACACTTTCCATATCACAGTTCTAGGTGACTTATGAGCATCATTGAGAGTCCATCTAACCCCAGCTAGGAAGGCAGTCATCAAGGATACAAACAGTAATAAATGCTGGTGAGCATGTGGGGGAAAAGGAACCCTACACACTGTGGATTCAATTGTAAATTACTGCAACCACCAAGGAAATCAGTATGGAGGTTCTTCAAAACACTAGGAATGGAACTTGAAGCCACTATGTGACCCAGCTATAACACTCCTCAGCATCTTTCCAAAATAATTCAAGTCAAATACTATAGTGGTATATGCATACCCATGTCTATAGCAGCACAATCCACAGTAGCCAAAATATGGAATATTTTGGTGGAATACGGACACCAACCTAGGTGTCCATCAACAGATGAATGAATAAAGAAAATGTGGTATATACACACACACACTAGAGTTTTACTCTGCCATAAAGAACAAAATTATGCCATTTGCAGGAAAATGGTTGGAACTAAAGAATACCCTACTAAGTGAGAGATCAGCCAGTCTCAGAGAGTCAAGGGTTGTATGTTTTCTCTCATATGTGAACTAGAGAGAAAAGAGTAAAGAAAAGGATCTTCATGATAATAAGGATTGAGACCAGTATAATAGTGGAAAGGGATCATAGGAAGGAGGTGGGGAAGGGAAAAAGAAGATTGAAGAAGGAAACAGGCCAAATAATATCATGTTCATATATGAAGGTATCACTAACAGCCTTACTAGCGTATGCAGCGAGCCAAGAGCAGAGAAGCAGGATGGGGTTAGGAGGGAACGACACCAAGAGATGCTGTGTGCATATATGAAGGTATCACTCTAAATCTCACTATTATAGCTGGGCGTGGTGGCGCACGCTTGTAATCCCAGTACTTTGGGAGGTGGAGACCGGAGGATCCGGGTTCGCAGCCAACCTCAGCGCGCATGCGCATATGCGTGATCTCTCTCTCTCTCTCTCTCTCTCTCCTTTCCTCTCTCTCTCTCTCTCTCTCTCTCTCTCTCTTTCTCTCTCTCTCTCTCTCCCTAGTGAGGCCCTCTGCAACTTCGTGAGACCCGGTTTCAAAAATAAAAAAAGAATAAAAAAATAGGGCCGGGGGTGTAGCATGGAGGTAGAACGCCCCTGCGTTCAATCCCCGGTACTGAAAAAAAAACAATAAATAAAATAAATGTCACTATTATGTATAATTATATTACGCCAATAAAAATTTTAAAAACTCTTCACCATCAAATTCTAGCTCAATTGAGGGTTAAATCCTCAATGCAAAACTTTTTAAAAAAATCCAGCAGTCTGCCCTGTGGTTCCATTTCTGTGCTTGTCCCCACAGAACTCTCATTTTTATTATTATATGCTCTAAGTATCCCCATTGTCTGAACATACCTCTGGTTTCAGCTTTTGCTCAGGATGATTCAGCGTTCCGGGATGTCTTTCTCCTTCCCTGCTTAAGGAGCCTTGATGCTTCATCTCACTTTGTGAAATTCCAGTGTCCTCGGAAGCCTTTCTGCTTCCAGCCATCCTTAATGCACTTTATACTTTTCTGTGAGCCAAATGCACTTCATACTTTCTGCGCCCTGCAGTGGGATATTCAGTCGATGGTGTGGTCTTTCTATAAAAAGGAATGGACTATGGATGTCTTAATACTCAATACTCTCCTCACAATGTCCTCAGACTGAGCTCCTTCTCTTCATTCCTATCCAGACGCAGGCTCTGGGGAACCCTTGTTTATGATTGCTAAATTGAAAATAGCCTCCCTATCATTCCATCGTGTGGCTTGTTTTGTGGTTTTCCTATCACCGATCATTTTCCAAAAAGTATCTATTAATTTATATGTCTATCTCCCATAAACTCCATGAAAATGTGAGCCTTGGTCCTATTTCTAATTCCCAGCCTCAAGCATAGTTACTATCACATAAGTATTTAATCCATATTTATAAATAATCTGTGAATCTCCTAATCTTCCTTTTATTCATGCTGATAGGATGGAAGAAATATACTGGTATTTGTTGAATGACTGTGTGGATGGATGGATGGATGGGTGGGTGGGTGGATGGATGGATGGATGGATGGATGGATGGATGGCTTCTTTGTGTGGAGATAAAAAATAAATAAAGCAATGGGACACAGAACTGGATAGGATATATCAATAATGAAGATTTCAGGATCAAAGTTTGCCTTTGGCTCAAAAAGAAGCCTTGCAAATTGCTCAGTGAGGCGCACTTCCCCATGAATCACAAATTTCCTCTCTCAGGTATCCCTGTACACAAATAGTCTTTTGAAATCTTCTATTGAGCGACTGTCAATGTCTCAAACACATGCACCTAAATCCCTGTGACAGAATTTAGAGCGAGTTTGTATCTGGCATTAGAGAATAAAATAGAGAAGGCTGTTAAGGAAATTGACATTTCCATCATTGATTTTTTTGTTATTAGATGTGTTTTGTTTAAGGTCTTCTGCAAATTCTATTAAATCTACCAGTTTTGTCTTTTCTTAGTTATTTATTTGTTTTTCAAGTAAGATTGGGGTAGAATACAAAGTGGGCCCTGGTGATAATAGTCCTTATTAATCCATTGGACATCAATTTCTCTTCCTTCACACCTATGATATAGTTTATTCATCTCTTACATCTATCGTAGTTTTTTTATGAGGAATAGTTGTTGACTTAGCCTTTCTATTAAAGTGAAGTCTTTTGTTTTGGGTGGAAAAATTATGATTTATTTATTTTTACAACCATTTCCACCCTACCTGTGCCTTGTACAAGCAATGTGGTTGGCATAGAATTTTCTAGAAGGAAGATTCCTTCTAGAAAGAAGAGCAAGATTTTACTTAGCAGCAATTGGCTAAGATAAGATGACTCACAACCAATGCTGGTCTCCAAAAGACTCTGAGACTCTTATTGGTTGACTAAAAATTTTAGATTAAAAGAGATTGGATATGGCTTAAAAATGGAATGGTCTTGAGAATAAAATAAATTTAACAGAAATTATCTCACAGTGAGTACACTAAATTCATTAATTAAAAATAAGTGATATAAAGCTAGAAGTAGTGGCTCATGCTTTTAATCACAGTACCCCAGTACTTGGGAGGCTGAGACAGGAGGATCGCAGGTTCGCGGCCAGCCTCAGCTACTTAGTGAGGCCCTTCGCAACTTAGTGAGACCCTGTTTCAAAATAAAGAATAAAAAATAGGGCTGGGGGTGTAGCTCAGAGGTAGAATGCCCCTGGATTCAATCCCTAGTACCGCAAAAACAACAACAAAAAGAAAATCTGGTAAAACAAAACAAAACAAAAAACACCTGGAGTGGACTTAATAATGAAAAAAAAAAAGCCAGAGAAATCCCAACTGAAAGTCGTTCCATAAAACAATGGATCTATAATCCCAGAAAATGAAAGTCAAGGGGTGATTAGGGGCCTGTCCCGGATGGAAGATCAGGGATCTGACAGCTGGAGGCCATGCCTGATCCTGGTCACATCCTTTTCTTTAAAGGGTATTATTGACACAACTAGAGAAATTTGAAAGAGGCCTCTAGGCAAAGGGTATGGGAGTTCTGAATACCATTTTTTCAACATCTGTAATTTTAAAATTGTTTCAAAATATATGTATTTCTAGGTGCTAGGGACCCATGGAAGGGTAGATGCTGCTTCCCATTTTTCTCACATTATCATGTGTGAATGATCTGCAACCTTATTGAAAAAGAAAGACTACAGAGAACAGGTAAGTCATCTTATGTAACATAAGACTCGGACATTAAAAAAAATACCATAACTTTCAAGGTTTGAAAACTTTAGTGTTCTCATTTCAAAATGAAGTCAAGATGTTTAAAGTATCTCACCAGAAAAACTACAAATGTATTTCTTATTTTGTTCAGTAGTTCTACAATGAAGAATAAATTCCCAGGGCTTAACAGAACACAATTCAACCATAGAAAGAGCAATAAATTTTTTAAAGTCTAGATAGATATCCAGAAAAGAAAAATCTAGATAGATATCCAGGATTTGAAATATGCATGTTCTTTAAAGAATAGGTCAGAAGACATGTCTAGCAAATTAAAGTCACTCTATAATTATTCGTTGAGAACTTACTATGTGGAAGATGTCATATATGCACTTTGGAGTTAGAGAGTCATACGAGAGACAAAATTATATGACTTGAGTCCCTGATCCAACCCCTGCATTTCCCAATTGTGTCAGCCTGTGTATGTGAGCATGTGTGTTGTATGAGTGTGTGTGCGCATATGTATTAAATTTACTTGAATTGGGTCTCTGTCATTGACCCCTTTGAAACCATCATAACACAGTCTTGGTCATTACTGGCTTTCTGGGGCACAGGATCTGAGGTGTCATCTTGTGATAAATAAAACCTAACATTTTCCCAGCAAGTGTTTTCCATGGATGCAAAAGCCCACATGTATGGGGTAGAAGGGTCTTTAGCTCAATGTCATGGGGGTTAAGTTGGGCATCACAAGTTTCATGAAAGAGAAGCAGAACAGAAAGGTCGAGGTTCTAGCTCAAGTTTGCCCCGTATGTAAGGGACATTTTCAGAGTTCCAACCCAGGCCCATTAGTCTACAGATTTTTGTGTTTGGTTCTGAAACCATAAAGCCCATTCATTGACTTACATGACATGGGCAACCTTATGTAGTGAAATGCTGACTGTATTCGGAGCAGCCTTGGCATCGCTATCTGAATGTTGGCCATGGCTGTCTGAACCCGAGGCTTATGAGCCAGACTGAAGGTCACACCTTCTTAATGTTACCAGGGGATACAGTGAGGTGGTCTCAGCGCGCAAAGCCCATGGTGAACACTGAACTTACAAAACGTCAGGCGCCTGGGTCTCACCTTTCATTTATATTACACATTCCGTAGGTAGGGCTTAGGCATGTGGACTTTCCCAATCTCTGTAGCTAATTCCACTGGGGCTCCAAAGTTTGAGAAGCTCTGGTGTAGCGCGTCCTCCATGGGCTGTATCAGGTTGGTTGGGGAGCAGAGCATGATGGTCGTTAAAAACGAGAATTTCTGTGACCTACTCTAGACCTGCCCAGTCAGATGTTCAAAGCGAGGACCTGGAATCCATAGTTTGAAAAGGCGCTTCCAGGCAATCGTTAGGACTGGGGAAGTTTGGCAAACGTGATTAGAACAGAATCAGAATGAACCGAATTCAGCCCCGGATTTCAGGAGAATTTCTGGCCATGCTCAGACAGCACTTAGAGTGTGCCAGGAACTGTTTCTAAGCACTTTGCAAGTATTCACTCATAGATGCACTTCTCAAACAATCCTATGGACCCCATCTTACAGACCCAAGGACTGAGGCTGGGAGAGGTTGAAGACCTGCACAATATCACACAGCAAGTAGAGAGAGGCGCTGGGATTGGATTCCAGAACCTGAGCTTTTAACCAAGATGACTGACAGGCTTTGCCATTGGTCAGTTTGTAACCATGGGCAACTTATTTACATGTTTCAGCTTCTCTTACTCCTCCCAGGCACACCCATCCCATGGAGGCTTCAGAGAATGAAAGGTGAACACGCTTAGCACATACGAACAGTAACGATAGCTAAGATGTCGCTTGCAATGGAAACCTCTCAGTATTTTGCGTATTTTCTCATTTAATCCTAATACAATCTTATGAGGTGGATGGTATTATACTCTGATTTTAAAGATTAGGAAACTGAGGCCCAGAGAAGTCAACATGTCCAAGGTTGCAAAGCTAGCAGGTGTTGGAGCTGGGTTAGTAGGTGCCCAGTGACTGTTAAGGCAATTCTATAAATTGTTGGAGCACTCAGTGAGACCGACCCTGTTCCCAAATAAAAAATAAAATAGGGCTGGGGGCAAGGCTTAGAGGTAGAATGCCCCTGCCCCCAGTACCAAAACAAAATAATAGTAAATAAAAATAAGTTATTGAAGCAACGTGTGTGTGTGTGTGTGTGTGTGTGTGTGTGTGTGTGTGTGTGTGGTGCTAGGGGGCATTCTACCTCGGGGCTAAACTGCCAGTCCTATTTTATTTTTTATTTGGAAACAGGGTCTCGCTAAGTTGCTGAGGCTGGCTTTGAACCTGTGAAACTCCTGACTCAGCCTCCGAAGTACTGGGATTAAAGGCATGCGCCACCATGCCTGGCTGAAGCAACTATTTATTTATTTATTTATTTATTTATCATTTTTTGTGGTGCTGGGGATTAAACCCAGGGGCATTCTACCTCTGAACTACACCCCCAGCCCTATGTTTTTATTTTTATTTGGAAACGGGGTCTTGCTAAGTTGCTGAGGGCCTTGCTAAGTTTCTGAGGCTGGCTTTGAACCTGCGATCCTCCTGTTTTAGCCTCCCAAGTACTGGGATTACAGATGTATGCCACCATGCCCGGGTGGAGGCAACTTTTTAAGTGACAAATTCAGGGAGAGCAGGGCCCAGATTCTCCGATTCTTTCTAACTCTAGAAGGGAAATAGGAACGCGGCTCCCTCCCAGCCTGCATCTGAGCCTGGTGACCGGCTGCCCCTAGCATTTGTGTGGCTCTTTCTCCGTCTACTTTAGGATCCTATGTTCCAAAGAATGAGTGCGAGCCTTGTTTGTATGAACTTAAAAGTGGGGCATGGCAGCCGGCTTTGAACTCACGAAGGCGCCGAAGCCCGCGGGTGTCCAGCACCAAGCAGCGCTGGTGTGCGTTTGCGTCAGTTTGTAAAATGTGAATCACTCCCTTCACACCAGCAAACGGGGATATTCTTAGTGTGTGGATTTTGCTTTTTAAGTTGAGAGGGGGAAAGATGCTCTATCTGCAGTTGGAGCTGTGGGCTGATCACAGAGAATTGGGCCAAGTCCCTCCTGGTTGGCCCCGAGGTAGAGGGGTGGCTGCGCCTTTCTGGGGTCCAGGCCGGACGTCTGCCCTCTGGATAAGAAATCAGGAGACCTTGGGCCCCTGCAGCGACCACCGCAGGTCTCTCTGTCCTTGCTTGTTGGTTTCCTAACCTGAAAAACGAGCTTCTGTTACAGTGTCCTGAGGACTATTTGTGACCAAGGGGAGGGTATTTAACTCACCTTAGACAATGCGCACACACACATATCTGTGTGTGTGTGTGTGTGTGTGTGTGTGTGTGTGTTACTGGGGATTGAGCTCTAGGGCATTCTACCTCCGAGCTATACCCCCAGCCCTATTTTTTAAATTATTTTGAAACAAGGTCTCACTGAGTTGTGGAGGACCTAAGTTGCTGAGGCTGGCCATGAACCTGCGATCCTCCTGTCTCAGCCTCCCAAGTACTGGGATTACAAGCGTGCACCACCATGCCCGGCTTATTTTTATTTTGAAAGAGGGTCTCGCTAGGTTGATGAGAGTCTCACTACTTGCTGAGGATGGCCTTGAACCTGTGATCCTCCTGTCTCAGCCTCCCAAGTACTGGGATTACAAGCATGCGCCACCATGCCCAGCTTGAACGTATATGCCCACCTTTTTTTATTTTTATTTTTTGCACTGGGGATTGAACACAGGGATTTTCTAACTCTGAGCCACACCCTTAGCCCTATTTTTATTTTTTTTTAAACTTTGAAACGGGGTATCGCTAAGTTGCTGAGAGTCTCATTAAATTGCTGAGGGTCGCCTTGAACCTATGATCCTCCTGCCTCAGCCTCCCAAGTACTAGGATTACAGGTGTGTGCCCACCTTTATGTTTGCTTTTAATTTTCATTATGGTTGCTACCTACCTTACTATTTTCTAAACATACTTCTAAAATATACAAAGAAGCCAGGTGTGGTGACGCACACTTGTAATCCCAGTACTTGGGAGGCTGAGACAGGAGGATCTGGGTTCGTGTCCAACCTCAGCTACTTAGTGAGGCCCTCCGCAACTTAGTGAGACCCTGTTTCAAAATAAAGAATAAAAAATAGGGCTGTGGGTAGAGCTTGGAGGTAGAACGCCCCTGGGTTCAATCCCCGGTACTGCAAAAAAAAAAAAAAAAAAAACATATGAAAAATACAAAGGACTAAGATGTGCTTATGTGTCTGCATATATAACATATACATATTGGGTGTATTTAGTTGAGATTTTTTTGGAATGGTCCTATCAAAGGCTCTATCAGGAAGCTCTACACTCAGGTTCCCAGCATCAATTAACATTTTACTTTATTTATCCTAATTTGTCACTAACCCTGAATCTACATATCAATAATGAGAGCTTTGCTAGAAATTAAATTCTTAAACCACATATACCTTTTTCTATGGAGTTATTATTCTATATGTGTTGACAGACGGTGATAGGTTTTGTTCACTTGGAGGGATTTAATGATGAAGAGTAGTTTTCCAAAGTGGAAGGAGAGGTGCTTCTTTTTTTTTTTTCCCGGTCCCGGGGATTGAACCCAGGGGCGTTCTACCTCCGCGCTACACCCCCGGCCCTATTTTTTATGCTTTATTTTGAAACCGGTCTCACGAAGTTGCAGAGGGCCTCACTAGGTAGAGAGAGAGAGACAGAGACAGAGACAGAGCTGAGGCTGGCCGCGAACCCGGATCCTCTGGTCTCCGCCTCCCAAAGTACTGGGATTATAAGCGTGCGCCACCACACCCGGCAGGAGAGGTGCTTCTGAGAGAAACCTTGGGACTCATATGTGTTCTGATGTCCCTTTAGGTGTTTAATTACTTGCTATCTTAATTCTAACCCTTTTAGATACTCTTTTTTTTTCTTTCTCTCTTTCTCTCTCTTTCTTGATGCTGGGGATTGAATCCAGAGGCATTCTACTTCTAAGCGACACCCCCAACACTACCTCCGAGCTATACCCCCAGCCCTATTTTTTTAATTCTTTATTTTGAAACAAGGTCTCACTGAGTTGTGGAGGGCCTAAGTTGCTGAGGCTGGCCACGAACCTGCGATCCTCCTGTCTCAGCCTCCCAAGTACTGGGATTACAAGTGTGCACCACCATGCCCGGCTTATTTTTATTTTGAAACAGGGTCTCGCTAGGTTGATGAAAGTCTCACTACTTGCTGAGGCTGTTTTAATGTTTGTTTTGAAATAGGGTCTCGCTAAATTGCTGAGGCTGGCCTTGAACCTATGATTTACCTGTCTTAGCCTCTCAAGAAACCGGATTACAGGTGACAGGCGTGTACCACCATACCTGGCTCTAGGTACTTTCTGTCTTTCATGACACTTCCAGATAACAATGTGCTTGATGATGAAGATTCCCGTGCACTGGTATCTTTTGGGATTTAAAACCTCATACAGTACACAAGAACAACAAAAAGACAAACCACAAACACACATAAAACCTACATCAAGTGGGATGTGCACAGGTGTTAGAAATTATTATTAAAATGATTGTTTAAAAGTCGAGTGTGATGAGAAACAGATGAGCTTTCACTTCTTAGAACTTTATATTCAAATCTTTTGTCCTCATCTGATTTTTAAAATTTTGTATTTATTTCTTTTTTTGGTATGGGGATTGAACCCAAGGGCATTGTACCTCTGAGCTATACCCCTAACCCTTTTTGTAATTTTTTGTATGGAAACAAGGTCTTTCTGGCTGCTGAAAGCCTCTCTACGTTGTTGAGGCTGGCCTCAAACCTGCAATCCTCCTGACTCAGCCTCCCAAGTACTGGGATGACAGGCATCTGCTACTGTGCCTAGCTTCTTCATCTTTATCTAACAAAGGTAGAAAAAGGTGGGAAGAGACAGAGCCTTAAAACAGGGGTAGGAAGGTAGAACGGAGATTGCTTTTGTCAGGAAAGTGAGATTCCTCTGTAAATACAAACTCTTCAAGAGTGAGCGTGAAGGACAGTCAGGTAAGTATAGACACCTCTACGACTTCCTGCTAGGTGACAGTACCAGGGGTACCCAGGAACCTCAGAATGCTCTGCAGGCATGTCAGTCTGTGGTCTCCTGATGCCAGGTGACATTGTAACTGTCAGGATTCAATTCCACAAATCAATATGGGCTCATCACAGACTTATCCTTATGCAACTGTGGGACGAGTTAAGCTACCTTTGCAAGGCTGTCTCCATGTGACATGGGAGCTGCTGTCTGCTGGAGAGGGAGTCAGAACTGGGAAGACCACCCAGATGTCAAGTGGGGAAGAGGAGGGACAAACCGGAGCCCCCGGGGAAGGACTGAGACCTACATCAGTTCTTGTTGTCTGACAGGGAGACTAGGGTGTCCTACAGCAGCCAGGCCTGTCCTGGAGCTGAATATGCACTTGGCCAGAAGTCAGAGACGCTGTAGGAGGACCAGGGGACCATGGAGCGACAGCAGGCCCAGCAGCTACCTAGGCCAAAGAGGTGAGCCACAGGACAGCGACAATGTGTGTGAGCTAGAAAGCGCTGTCACTTCCCTTCACCCTCCAGATCTCCCAGAAGAGTCTCCCCTGACCCTCCCCACCTGGACCACTGCAGAGGAGGGGATTGCGAGAAACCTCGCCCAGCCTGGCTGTGTTAACACATACAAAGACACCACAGGCATCATGCTTCCTCAGATTAGTAATGGACATTTGTCATGCAAAAAAAAATTGAATCAAATAGCCAGGTGCGGTGGCACACACCTGAAATCCCAGTACTTGGGAGGCTGAGACAGGAGGATCGCAGGTTCGCGGCCAGCCTCAGCTACTTAGCGAGGCCCTCTGCGACCTAGTGAGACCCTGTTTCCAAATAAAAAATAAAATAGGACTGGGAGTGTGGCTCAGAAGTAGAATGTTCCTGGGTTCAATCTCCAGTAACACACACACACACACACACACACACACACACACACGCACACACACAATAAAACAAGTTGAGAGGGGACCTACATTTCTTTTAACATAAATTGTTTCCTCCAACTCAAAGTAGTAGTGTAGGCTTTGTTGTCAGATGACTTAAAGTGAAAAAAATTTGAAATCTTCATAAACTCTGCCACCAGTAGGGCCATCTCTCTAGCTAGGCCATGCCGCAGAAGCACGGATGACTTGGCTCAGGCTAAGACGCCTCCCCGCCGCCATGTCGCCCACTCTCGGAAAGTCCACCCACTCATTTCTCAATATGTCACTCTTAAGACGTAGTAGCTTTGGCTTCTAAAGGTGCTGATAGAAAAGATGGCGAAACTTCATTCTGCATTTTTCTTACTGTTGTCTTTCTGGGTTATTGTCCTCCAATCAACAAGGCCAGAAATTTAGTGTAAGATGTAACATGTCACTAACATGTCACTAACATGTCACATGGGGAATCTTCTTGTTTCAGCCACACCCATGGTCACTGGATCAGGGAGGACATATTCACCTACCCTGACATGAATACTTCTGAGCTGGTGTTGAGTCTGGGATGCTAACCCAATTCCTCTCTCTCTCTCTCTCTCTCTCTCTCTCTCTCTCTCCTTTTTGTGTTATTGGGGATGGAATCCAGAGGCATTCTATTTCTAACCTACACTCCCACCCTGCTTCATTTTTATTTTGAAACAAGGTCTCTCTAGGTTGCTGAGAGTCTCACTACATTGCTGAAGCTGTCCTCAAACCTGCGACCCTCCTGTCTCAGCCTCCCAAGTACTGGGATTATAGGCATGTGCCACCATGTCCAGCTACAATTCCTCTTTTCTTTGTGGTTAGCTCCCTTCAGCACTTTCTGCTTTCTCTCCTGCCATAGCCTGGGTTTTTCAGGCAAGGTTTAAAATCATAGAAACTACGAGGGATGGAGTCTGTACTGTAATCATCCTTTCTCTCAAGCAAGTCCCTGGGCTCCTAATGCAAATTTGTTTACTTTCTCCCCAAACTATAAGCTGGAAGGGAAAAAATATATCCGTCCAAGATAAATGGATGATACTGTCCCCAGATATGGAAACAAGCAAGGTACTTTTCAAGTACAAGTTCCTTTATTTAAATAAATAAGTGAATAAATACAAATTAAAGTTCTACCTCACTGGGCATCATGCTTCAAATGATACCGAGAGAGAAAAAAAGAAATCACTTGAAAAGGTTATTTTGTGAGCCATTCCAGCTGAGTTTTTGGTAGTTAAGGTTTACTGCAACCAAGAGAGATTGCAGTGGGTTGGAAATTACTCATTACATGCAGGAATTATAAAATACCTTTGTGTTAGCACATACCTAACACACCCTCACCTATCATTATCAAATCTGGGCACTGCCAGAGATGTCTAAATTTAACATGACGAACAACAGATGGAGAGAGACATCACCCTACCTATGCTCCCCAGGTGCGAACTGTGATTCATTAAGGGGAAATTAAGGGTCACAGAAAATTGTTAGCACAATGCCAGACTGTGCTGTAGATTCAAAGGATGGATGGACGGATGGATAGATGAATGGATGGATGAATAGATGGGCAGTTATTAAACCACCACTGTATTCTTAAAAAGACATAAAAGAATTTTGTAGGATTAAAATTCAGATGAGAAGGAGGGGGTAGATAGTGAATGAAGAAACTTGAATTAAGATATCTCTTTGGAGAGTCTTCACTTATTGGGGGGCTATTCTTAGCATGAGAAGGATTAACGTGGCCTTAGGGACAGTCAAAAAGAAAGGAAAAGCTGGCTTGTTATTTTAGGTCTTTTATTACAATTTTAATTTGTCCATTCAATAGACAGGAAACCTCAGGGGATGTGATTAGAAAAGTTACTCACCAGTCATTCGTCGAGATAGTGTGGTGAATGCTGGGTAATATTTTCTGCATTTAAAAATTGCCTGTTCTCAATCAAGTCATATTTTGTAACACCTCATATCCAGATCTGTTCTTCTCCCTTTTTTTCTACACACACACACACACACACACACACACACACACACAATTGTAGCAACTTAAGATTTTGAAAGTTAGTTCAGAAAATGTTGCTATAATTCAGAAGTACTTATTATTCTTATTTATCAGTTTAATTCACTGCCTTTGGGACCATGTAAGAAAAATTTCACTGTTTTTTTCCAAACATAATGTGGTGCTGTATCTGTGTCACCGCTGGCAATTCATGAAGAAAAAACAATTCAAACAAACATTAAATGTGATTTTCATATAACAGAAGCATAATTAAATGGTTATGAGCGTTCCTCATACATATGTGGAAATTTCTTTGCAATTGAAAATGAATTTAGGAGGACTCCTACAAGTTTCTCCTGTTAAGGAAATCTGCTTTAACTGGTAAATCACAACTCGTCAAAATATAATTCTAGAGTGATCTTTGAGTCATGAAGTGGTGTTAATCTATATCATAATGGTCATGAGAGACAGTGTTTTATTATATTCAGGAAAATCGATAGTCACAGTGACTTACCAGTGGGAATGTGGGAAAAATCAAATAAAAATTATGACTATGATTAGTTTCTCATTGCCAAGTTCAAGAATCTAGGACAAAAAAAATGGTGAGTCACAAGAGGGGAGACGGGAGATATCCTCTAATCTACCAACTTCGATATTAATCTCAATCCAATAAAAGTCATATATGACAAACCCACAGCTGACATCATACTTAACAGGAAAAGGTAGAAAGATTTTTTCTAGGATCTGGACCAAAACAAGGAAGTCCACTCTTGCCACTTCTATTCAACATAGACCTTGTAGTCCTGGCTCAGCAACTAAGCAAGAGAAAGAGACAAAAGACAGCCAAATTGTAAAGGAAGATATTAAGTTGTCCTTCTGTGAAGATGACATGATCTTGCACATGGAAAATCCCAAAGACTCTACCAAAAGACTGTTAGGTCTCATAAATGAATCAGTACAGACACAGAATAGAAAACCAACATACAAAATCAGTGTTCTTTTTATGGCACTGGGGAATAAACCCAGAGGAATTCTACCACCAAGCTATACTTCCAGCCCTATTTTATTTATTTTTTTTTATTTTGAAAGAGGATTTCATTAAGTTACCACACTCTGACTTGGGATTCTCCTGTCTCAGTCTCCCAAGTACTGGGATTGCTGGCGTGCACCACTTTGCCTGGCAAAAAACACAGTGTTATTATATATTAAAAGATAACTATTTGAAAAAGAAATTTAGAAAGTGATGTCTTTTATAACACACACACACACACACACACACACACACACACACACACACATTTAGGAATAAAATTAACCAAAGAGGTAAAAGATCTCTATACCAAAAACTATAAAACATTGATGGAAGAAAATTAATATTGTTAAAATGTTCATACTTCCTGAAGTGATCTATAGATTCAATACAATTACTATCAAAATACACATGACATTCTTCACAGAAATAGAAAAATAACCCCAAAGTTTGTATGGAACTGCAAAACCAAAGTGCTGTTGATGAAAGAGAACAAGGCTAGAGGTATCACTACCCCATTACACAATGTACTACAAAGCAATAGCAACCCACACTTGTGGTACTGTGCAGGAGACCATACACATCAAGCCCAGAAATAAATCCACACATTTACAGCCCACTAATTTTTGACATGCAGAATAATGAAATTAGACCTGTATCTTACACCATCTACAAAAGTCAAGTCAACATGAATCCCTTCAATAAATTTCTTCAATGAACAGTAATGAGAAAACTGGCATTCACATGCAGAAAAATGAAATTAGACCCACATCTAATACCATATGCAAAAATCAGGTCAACCTGGATTAAACACTTAAATTATGAAGCTATTAGAAGAAAACCTCACAACACATGTTGGTAAGGATGTGGAGAAAATGGTCCACCTTTTATACTCTTGGTGGGAATGTAGATTCCGGCCATTATGGAAAATAATATGGAGGGTTCTCAAAATTAAAAATAGAACTACCATGTGATCCAGGTATACATTCAGAGGAAATGAAATTAATATGTCAAAGAGATATCTGCACTCTCACATTTTTGTAAATAACAGCATGATTTACAATAACCAAGATAAGGGATCAACCAAAGTGCCTAACGGATGAATGGATAAAGAAAATACACAATGAAGTGCCACTGAGCTATCAAAAGGAAGAGATCCTGTTCTTCGCATGGTTTAACCTGAAGGATATTATGTTAAGTGAAATGAGCTAGGAAGAGAAAGACAAACACACCATGATCTCACCCATATGTGCACTCTAACACGGTTGTTCCTGCAGAAGTTGAGAGTGTAATGGTGGTCACCAGGGGCTGGGGTGGTTGAGGAGAGTGAGTTGGGAAGATGTTAGTCGGAAGATAAACATTTCAGCTTGACAGAAGGGATAATTTCAAAAGTATGCTTTTCATCTATTAATGCGTGTAATGGCATGACAACTAATTAGAATAAAGGAACATGATGCATAAAGAGGTTAACTTGTCAAAGATCATAAACGGCAGAACCATGACCAAACACAGGCAATCCGGCTTCAGAGTCCACACCTTAAACTCTATACACCAATCTAGAAGCAGGGAGTTGCCTGCTCAGGTTTCCCTCTTAGAATGTTCATTTCCTTTTGCAGCACGGAGTTTGCATTGGAGGGGGTAGAGCAGAAAAAATGGAGACCCCTTGAGACATCTGATAGATTGATTCCTGAGAGCAGATGTTAGAGACCCAGCAACACTAGTTGAAAAACATTAGAGAAAAAAATGCATATTTGAGAGAGAGATTTAGAATGTAGGGTCATGAGTCCTGATGATTAATTGGCTGTGTGGGTTGAGGGGAGGTCGTCGAATGTGATTCTCTGGTACCTAGTTGGCTGCAGGGTGACTATAGATGACTTTCATTGAAATGCAGGACAGAGACCATGGAACTGGTTTTCCTTCCTTTTCTCCCCTCCTTCCTTCTTTCCTTCCTTTTTTATTTTATTTTATTTTTATTGGTGCATTGTAATCATACATCTTGATGTAGTTCAGTGATAGGGGCATACATGTATAAACATTTCCTTCCCTTTAAAATTTTCTCTTTTTATTTTTTTCTCACTCAGATTTATGATATTTATTTTGCAAAGAAGTGACTGAATTCAGTTTTGAACCCACTGAATTCTAGATGCCAATGCAATTTCCAAATAGAGAAGGAATGGTCAGATTGAACACAAGGATTTGAAGCATAAAGAAGATAAATGAGCGGCAGCGTGAGGTTTGAAAATAGGTCCATAGACCCAGTAATTTAACCCATGGACAAGAATAAAATCACCCCAGGAAAGGAGATAGATGGAAAATAGAGACCAGATTCGATCGTGACATTCAATAATCTGGTGTGAAGAGCTAAAAATTCCATTATTAACAGCTTCTACTTTATCAGGAGGATTTTTCTATTTCCTGAATGAGATTTGAGAAGAATTAGCTATGTAGGAGCCCACGGCAGGGTTAACCAAACTGAAGGACTCTGGCTCCTTGGTGTGCAGTTCTCCCTGCATTCCATGTTTAAAGACTGATACTCTGTGAGGAGGAATCAAACCTCAACAGGTTCATATGTAGTGATTCTTTGGCTTATGAGAGAACAGTCATCAAATAAGTTTTGATAAAATACTTCAAATGGTAAAACATATGGATGCACATGCAGAGGATGTGGGGTCAAAATGACCTAATTTCAATTGCTAGCTTCACCTGTAGGAATCTGGATGACTGAGGGAGGGCGACATCTTTTCACTGAGCCACAATACCTGTGGACTGAGATGGAGATGATGCAACCACAGTACCTATGCAGTGAGGACATGCTTATAGAGTGCTCAAGGTTATTTACAATTTTTAAAATTTATTATATATTATAATATATATATATATATATATATATTTATAGTGTGTGTGTGTGTGTGTGTGTGTGTGTGTGTGTGTGTGTGTGTTTGCATGCATGTGTGTGTGGTACTAGGGATTAAACCCAGGGGCATTCCACCTCTGAGCATACCCCTTGCCCGATTTTATTTTTTATTTTGAAACAGGGCCTTACTAAGTTACAGAGGGCTTTGCTAAGTTGCTGACACTGGCATTGAACTTCCGCTCCTCCTCTCTCAGCCTCCCAAGTACTGGGATTACAGGTGTGCACCACCACACCCAGCTACTGCTACCAATATTTAATTAGTTCTCCCTTTTTTGGTATTTTGAAAGAAATCTTCTGTCATCTTTTGGAAGATCACTTTATCCTCTCAAAATGCCATAAAGAGCTGTTTAGGGCCATAACTTGAACACATAAAATTGATAAACTTATAACATTGTAAGAAAGTTTTTGCCATAATGGAGTGGGAGCTGTTAACTGTTTTATTTAGAAAGTAGAAACATGTTCTGCATTTATGCAACCACTTCTTCATTGTCCCAAGAGTCAAGATGCACATTCTCCCCTTCACTCCATGTCCATAGGACTTGGTAAAAACAATACTCTCTCTCTCTCTCTCTCTCTTTCTGTATGTG
>PVJS01025710.1:0-16678 GCA_004027185.1 Glis glis
GGGGGGAGGGACACCAAGAGCTGTGTGCATGTATGTTAACACCAAACTGATACTCATTGTGAAGTGAGACTACAATGCACCAATAAAAAAAAAAAAATTTTTACATCTAATTATTATTATAAAATTAATACATACTATAGTAAAACTAAATTCAGATATTATATGAAAATAAAGTAAATTTTCTTTCTCTCAGAATTTAGCTCAACTTCCTAAAAATCATAGTGTAAACAACTTCTTTATTGTTGTGCGTCTAGTATACACAATTTTCCAAACTTGTACAATTCATGATGAGTAAGGCCACTGACCTTTGCTTATAAACAGAATTAACATTAAACAACGTCAACCTCAGTACTCTATATTGGGAATGGGGGAAATGGGGAGGCGGGGGGGCCACCAAATGCTGAGTGCATATATGCCATTGTCAACATGGTTTACATTATGATGTGAGACTATAATGCACCAATAAAAGCACATTAATATAAAAAAGAAAAGATAATAATAAATAAGATAATTTAGTTAATGAAAAAGATATAAGAACAAGGCAATACAATGAAGAGTCATATATGAAGGTAAGGGATAAGCATTAAATAGAATGGCCAAGGAAGGTCTGTTTTAAGAAATGACATTTGGCCAAGACCTGAATGACCGAAGGAGCTAGCCAGGTGAAGATGTTGGACAAGATTTGTTTCAGGAAAGGAAACTAGCCTGTACAAAGATCTAAGGTAGAAATGATATTGGGACCAGAAAGAAGTTCATGCAGCTAGAGTACAGTATATGTAGAGTATAGATGGATAAGTTTGGGAAATGGGGAGTCAGTGAGTGACAAGATCATACAGGTTTGTACAGACATGGTAAACAGAGTAGATTATTATGAGTGAAACTATCAGAAAGCTGCAAGCAGGAGGATGACATAATCTGGTTTTCATTGTTAAAAGATAAATTTGGTCACTGTACAAAAATAGGTAATATGAAAGGAACATAGTAGAAGCAGAGTGACAAGAGCCCAATAGTAAAGTTAATGGGGGGGAGAGAGAGAGAGAGAGAGAGAGAGAGAGAGAGGGAGGCGCCAAGCAATAATAAAATTATTGAAATAATTCAGGCAGAAGACATGAAAGCTAGGTTTAAGGCAATAGGAGGGGTGGCAGGATGACTGGGTAGATCATATTTCTAACTAGTGTAGAAAATATGGGAAGAGGAACATTTTGGTATCTGAAAGGGCTAATTAAAAGGTCCCATCTTGGATACTGTGCCTAGGAACAAGCAAATAAAATGAAAGTATATGGTAGATAACTGGATATATGCATTTGAAATTCAGAAAAAGGTCAAGGCTGGAAATTATCATGTGGCTTCCCAGAATCCTTTCTGGTGGTAGAATTTCATAAATCAATCCATTTCTTAGAGCTCTCATGCTGTTATAATATTCCTAGCATTACTGTCCTCTTTGTGGCTTTTGGGTAAGCCACTAAACCACCCTGCACCTAGTTTTCTCATGTGATGAGTGAGAACTCAGGGATTGCCTCCCCAGAGCACACGGTGGAATTGACGTCAACCCACAGGAGTAAGCAGTGGAATGAGAACACTGGGCCTGGACTCAGAAGACATGGTGTAAAGGTTGGCTCTGCCACATGCTGACTTGGTGATCTTGGGCCAGGCCCACTTTTAAAAACAGGAGGGACTTCAATGCTTCCATTTTTTCCCTTGATTTCCTTTTTTGAAATACCTCAAGTGTGGAAGTAACCACTAGAGATACCTTCTCCTGTCTTGTGGTGTGACAGCTACCTCTCAAATCAAATACTAAAGAGAAAAGGAAAAACCTCAAGAGTCAAAAGCAGAGACATGAATGTTATTTCCTAGCAACAAATATGAGGAATTTCATCCCATCTAAGAGGAAAAATTATTACCCTAGTTCAGTATCAAACTTCATCAGCATTCCAATTCCAAACCTATTAAAGCAAATATTGCTGGACCACATGGCTAAGATACTGATTCAGGAGGTCTTGCATGTGGTCCAAAAATTGACATTTCTAACACTTCCCAGGTGATGCTCATGTTGCTGGCTCAAGCATCACACTTTGAGAAACTTTGATTTAGAATATGTTATCTCCTAACCTGTGATAGTTAGTCTGGATTGTCAACTTGACTGGATTATGAAACACCTAAGATTATGTGGCTCTGGGTGTGTTGACGAGATGGTTGGTTTATGTAATGGCAGAGTGAAGGGGAAGTCCTGCCCTGAATGTAGGCAGCATAGTTCTGAAAGGCACAGAACCTGATAAAAGAAGAGAAAGCTGCATGATTCTTCCTGAAAAAAAGCACATCTACTCTCCTCTAAGATACTGGTCTTCAGCTCTTTGAACTGGATCTTCACCATCGTTTCTCCAGAGAGTTTCCTGGCCTTTCCATCTTGGACTGGGACTGAATTAGTGGTCTCTCTGATTCTGAGACTCCAGCTCTTGGACCAGTCAACCAGCTGGTTGCTCCAGCTCTCCTCCTGCAGTTGGAAACCTGGGACTCCACTGCTTTGGACTGTATGCTGATTTAATAAATTCCCCTTTTCTATATACATGCTCTGTGAGTTCTGTTACTCACAGAGAACAGTGAACCCTGACCATCCTCAAATCCCAATAACTGCCAGGATTTCTAGACTTTTCTGTCTCCATATGAAATAGTTGTATACTTTCTCTTGTCCCTCTGGAATACAAGTCTGAATAATGGATTAACAAACGTTAACTGTTTTTCAACATGACTAGAGTCTTGAGAAGGACTTAGACAAGGAGGAAGAGGAAAGGAACATTCCAAGAATTGAAGATCTAAGCCTTGAGCAGGAGGAATAGATAATAGAATAGCAGAGTAAAATGTTCTCAATGAGACTTAGTTAATCACTGAAGAGAGAACCATGAAGAAAGACAGAACATTGATCCATTTCATGTTAATCCAAGTTGAGCCCTCTAACAAGTGCCCTGACCATGGTGAAAACTCTCCCTTTTCGGAGGTTTCCCTACACACAGCTGCTTTCTTCTCCCCTGTTTTACCTTGGCTTATCTAATATGGAGACATCCTTCTGATGGAATTAAATGGTGCATTTATTATTCACTTAAGACTGATATATGCATGCACAAAGAGTGTTAACCTAATAAGTAAACCTTAACAATGTAATTTATATTCATCAGATTAGATTCCTTAGAAATATTAGATATCTTAGTAACAATTTTTTTTTTGCGGTACCAGAACCCAGGGGCATTCTACCTCCGCGCTACACCCCCAGCCCTATTTTTTATACTTTATTTTGAAACCGGGTCTCACGAAGTTGCAGAGGGCCTCACTAAGTAGCTGAGGCTGGCGGCGAACCCGGATCCTCCGGTCTCTGCCTCCCAAGTACTGGGATTACAAGCATGTGCCACCACGCCCGGCTCTTAGTAACAATTAAAATCAGTAGAAATCAGTAGCAAATCAATAATAAATAACTGTACATATAAGTAATAAACAAAAAACTTCTGGCTTCACTTATGGCTAAGCCTTACATATGTATAACAATTAACACTTTAAAAAGTATAAGAGTTTACATAATATCTTAACTGATTTCCACCATGACCTAATATGTGGAGGAGATTATCACTTCCACATTATTGATAAGAAAGTTTTAGTAACTTGAGCAAGTCCACCCCTCTAGTTCATAACAGGAAATCTCAAACAAATGTGATCTTCTTTGAAATTTTATGCTTATAATATGTAGAAAATTATTGAAAGTATGAGGCCAAGATGTCTGCATTCTCTTAGTTTTCAGGACAGTATATATATATATACATCTATCTCTCTCTCTATCTACCTATCTATCTATTATCTATCTATACATATATATATATATCTATATATATTTTGTTTTTTGGACTAGGGATTGAACTCAGGGCATTCTACTTCTTAGCTAGACCCCCCCAGACCTATTTTAGTTTTTAGTTTGAAACAGGGTCTCGCTAAATTGCTGAAGGTCTCCCTAAGTTGCTGATGCTGGCCTTGAAACTTTGATCCTCCTATTTCAGCTTCCCAAGTACTGGGATTACAGATGTGTGCCAACCTGCCAAGTTTGCATCTTATTTTTTGTATCTAATTTGGTATTGTCTTCTTCTGTACCATTGCCAGTTCACCACTCCCTACCTGACTACATAATGCTGCAATTTCTTAGAGCTAAGCGCTGGCCAGTCTTCCCACCTCACTCATATTCTGCTTGGTGGACCTCACTAATTCATATAGACTTAAACTTCATCCACATGTCACCAATTCAGCAACATTTTATTTCTACAATAATCTTCTGAGTTCCAGATATGGCTACATTCTTATATCACCACAATCCAGTGACAGTTTAATGGGTTCAACACTGACCTCTGCACTCATTTTCTATCTGCCTTCTCCCACTTCACAGAAACTTGTTCTTCATTCAGTTTTCCCCAAATCATAATGGCACCATCATATAACCAAAGGACCAAGTCCCAAACCAGGAATAACGTCTGTGATACCTTCCCCTCCTTCAACTCTCATCTCCATGAATAAGCCAAACCTGTTGATGATGTCATCCAAACGGGTCTCAAAACTTAACCACCATTGTTACCATTAGCATAGTTCTCGTTGACACCAGTTCTTGTCAACTTCTCTCAAAACTAATTTCAATGACATAAGAAAATAATATTTTTAAAATGAAAATTAGGCCTTTTTTGTACTTTGCCACAGTGGCTTCCTTTTGGCTTTCGAGAGAAGCTATTGAAAGAGATTACAGGCCCCTCTCCCATCAACCCTCATTTCAGGGCCCTCATCTTTCATCCTTCACTATACTCCTGCATACTAGCCTCAGTTACTCCTAGGCGTCAACCTTGTGGCCTCCTTGGAGCCTTTGTGCATGCAGATCCCCCTTCTAGCAGTTTTTATGTTACTCACACCTAGCTAAACATAAACTTGCAAGTTTAGCACCTCTTAACTCATGAAGAATTTGCCTCTCTTCTCTTGCTTGATATTATGTTCTTTTTTATACATGTTCAAGCATCCTATTTTCTTTCATGACACTTACCAGAATTTTAAATTATTTAATTACTAGTCTGAGTATCTGTTTATTTTTTCCTATAATTCTTAGTAAACGATAGCACTCATGATATCAGGAATCAAATCTGTTTTGCTCTCCTCTGAACAACAAACTGGCATAGTGGTCCCTAGTGGCGAATATATGATATTTATATTTGAACAAACAAATGAACAAGTTTATAAAGTTGATTGCATACTGAAATGCAAGTCAAGACCTCTGATATCTACTCCTTATTCTGAAACCAACAGGCCATATGACCTATAGCAATTCTTCCCCTCTGTGGGCTGTGGTTTCTTTACTGTTCAAAGAAGTAAGAATCTGTGTTTTCTGAGTTTTTATCTCCAAAATGCCCAGATGTATTATTCCAGTAAAATTTATCCAGAAACCATGATTGGAGCCTTAGAACATACTGAATAAGTCTATAAACAAAGGAAAAATGAGTTTATTTGGCCATCATGCCATTTAGGCACAGCCTGTTGCTATTTTTTGTATATTTAGAAGCACATTTAGAATTTTATCTCCTGACTCTGCTTCTTACTTTTGCAAAAAGATTTAATAAGATGAAACCCCATATCCACTCATCATAAGCCAAATGGATTTGTATGTATATGATCTCATGTAGGCCCCTATCTGGAGGGGTACCTTGACCCAATAGGATAAATTTCATTTGGAGACTTAAATGTATCATCTTTCTAGTCTATGTCTTCTATTCTTTGCATATAAAGTCAGAGTGTATTGAGTTTATTAGGATCATAAAAGTTATAAAATAATACAAATATTTATTTTATAGGCCATTAGTGGTCCCAGCAAGGAGAAATATATCATGTTCTTTTCTTAAATTCTGTGTGGAAGATAGTACAATAAAATGAACACCTTAGTCGTTATTGTAAATATTTAAACAAGTTAAAACCACTCAGAAGAGAAAATAGTGATTCCAAATATTTCCATTCCTACATATGGTATCTTCTGTCTTACCAAAGTCTTTCTATTCTTCTATTCTTGATCACAGATGTTGAGATAATAGTTTTATAAACTGGCCCTTGCTTCTTGTTTTAAAATTGGTTCCACATTTACAGGACCTTTTTGGAAACTTGCATGAACTCAAATATTTATGATTGTTGCTAACCTCAGAAATAAACAGGACCTTCCCCTTTAAAGCACATGGAGGCACTTTTTTCATTAGGTTCTGGAAACTTATTTGGCTCTATTACTGAAGAGGCTTGGGATCATCTATCCTAAAATTATCTGGTAGTTGAGAAAACTAGACATTGGGAAGCCAGCCCTCCCACAGAAAGAAAGGGACATTAGCAATGAGTGGCAGGCCTCTGGCTCTGCAACCAAATTACTTAGGCTCAGCTGCAAGAGTTTAAGCTAAATCCACAGTATTTTTCCTCTCTCCCTTATACCTAAGAAGTGGGTAGGGGAGCAGGTGTATTTTAGTCAGTACTGGAATTTCCCAGACTAAGATATTCATGGTGAGTCTTTATGGGCTGTGTGTGAGGTCTATCTATTTTATTGTTTTGCTTCATTTCCTTTGAAAAGCTTTTTAACTAGCAAAGTGTTGGACAAAGAACATGCATTTTGAAGCCAGTTAGAACAGGTTCAAATCTTGATCCTTTTATTTGTTGCTCAGAGCTTTAATGTCTGCATACGTATGTTGAGGACATACCTCTCTAGAACACTGTAAGATAATATCCTACATAAAAACATCTTAGATAATAATAAATGTCTGCTAAAGTGCTAATATTGCTATAATCATCATTCTGTATGGAATCCAAGATACAACTTTCTAAACAAAATCATGGTTTGATGATGTGTATGCAGTGAGGAGAAACAAGGAATGTTCTGCCAAATGTAAGGGTTATTGTCTTTTATTATTATTACAGAGATGGCATGGCATCTGTAAAGTGCCAATATATTAAACATTAATAAAAATGTTATATGTCAATATATGTTGACAGAGTTGCATGTTAATACTAACTTAGGCACTTTCATAAATGCTATGCCATCTCTTTCAACCACTTATCCCACGTAATTTGAATAAATAATGTGTGTGCAATCATAAAACTAGCAAAGTGGTAGAGGAGGCATGGGGACCCAGGGAGAGTACAGGCTGGTGGTGACAGCATGACCCTGAGCCCCCTCGGATGCGAAGGTATCCCTTGCAACTGCGAGTGCATGTCCCCCTCCCCACACACAGTTGGCGGTGCACGCATATAATGTGCATGCACATTGCATATAGATTTGTGCAATGATTAAGCAATGTAACACTCATGTGTAATGACTAAGCAGAGTGCAGCTCGCTTACGCAATGACTAAGCAAGTGTAACACATGTATGCATATCAAGGTGGCGTGGGCCTGCGTCATTTTGTGCAGAATCCTGTATAAGGAAAGGGTCTACAGAATAAATTTGCTGTTTGCTGTTTGTTCTCCATATAGCGGCTCAGAATGTTTTCTTCATCCTGGGGTCTCACTACCTGTAACCACAGCTGGCCCCTGACTGGGCGCCTGACAGGCAGGAATTAACTAAGACTTGTTGAGTTCTGGTTCTATGCACTGTTAACTCTGTCATAGACTCTTTTTCTTCTAACTTAAGAGAATAAGAATATCTTTCCAGAGCTTCAATAGCAATGCTTCATACTGAATAAATATTTGTTAGATAAACTAATAATATTTTTATACCATATTTATCATAGGCTGGGAGGTTAGTAAAAAACTGGTGTCTTTTCCAACCATATCTGGCAAGAGGACAATGGAACAGTTC
Organism: Glis glis; assembly: GCA_004027185.1. Lineage (NCBI taxonomy): Eukaryota > Metazoa > Chordata > Mammalia > Rodentia > Gliridae > Glis > Glis glis. The sequence goes on from PVJS01025710.1 coordinate 7,834, forward strand.
ACTGTGGATTACAGAGAGAAGTTAAAACCAGAGCCTTAACTTTAAATTCCATACCGTAAAGTCTTAGCACCATACACAGTAACATTATGAACTTTTTACCTGGTAGATTGAGGACTTAGCAATAATCAAGTGGATAAGAAATGCAAGAACTAGAGGTGAGTTACAGGTGAACATAAGTCTTTAGTTTGTGCAATACACAGGCTGACAGAGCATTAACTGAGAATTAGAAAAGATGAGGACAGCACTTCATACCTGGTATAATAAACATATATTTATGTGTTATATAAATATACTTAATATTTATATCATACAAATAAATAGTATAACTAAATAGTTAAGGTGATCAAGTTTAGGGAGGCTGATAACAAATTCAATGTTAGAAATCAATATGAGATTCTCTGAGCCATATATATGAATATACCTATAGTTTTTTCACAGTATGAAATTGAATATTAGGTAACATAACAGGCTTTAGATCCACATTAGGCCACATTTCTTGTTAAAACAATGGAAGAAGTTACCCGCAATTTCTAGATTCTGAATGAATGTATATGCAGACAAACATATATACTACTCTAGGTAAATAGAAATCACAACAGAACAATAGGTGATACATAGCTATCACATTTATTTTGCATACTAAATAATTTTTCTAACAAATATAAAATTTGATATGTGTTTAGAGACAATATATTGTAATAGTTCTCACTGTAGACTCTGAAGCCAAATTGCTGGGTGAGAATTCTGACTGCTATTCACCAGTGTGGTCAAATAATTTGGTTTAATGAGCTTCAGTTTTTTCATCCATAAAATGGAGAAAATAATAATACCTAGTTGGCAGGTTCTGGGATGATTAAGTGTTTTATCCTTATAGATTGCTTAAAAATGTCTGACATATCATAAATTCTCAATAAATGTAAACTGTACTTATAATGGAAATATGAGTAAAAGAAAACTTTGGATGCATAGAGGAAAATTTTCTTTCAGGGAAAGTCAAGACCTAACTCTTCCTGAATTCCTCTGCCTTGACCATTTTATCTGCTTGCATATTCACATTTCTTCATCAAAATTCACCCAGATGCCATCCTTTTCTATAAAGTTCTCTGGTCCCCTGACCCCCAACTCCTTTTTTTCTCCCTCCCTCCCTCCCTCCCTCCTTCTCTCCCTTTCTTCATGTAATATCAATAAATTACTCTACCCTCTGTGCTGTTGTATTGTTTTTATTTACTTGCATGCTCATTTTTTCTACTAGACTGAGATGGACCTTCTTGTGCTAAAGGTAAATATTTTACTAACTTTCTATTCTTAGTACCTATCCCAGTGCTTGGTGTGATGTAACTGATTATTTCTACTGCATTTGAGCTAAATCTTAAAAACTTAAAGACGTGGTAAATTTACACTTCTGAGTCACAACAAGAACAGTGATGATAACTTACTATGGTCAGGCATAGTGCTAGGGATTTTGTATGTGATGTTAGTTTTTAGCCTCACAAAATATTTTTCCCTTCTTTCCCTTTTATTCTTGACTTTGGTGAAAATATAACTTGTGTTGAATTGACTTTGAACATTTTACAAACTTATAATAAACTTAAAGAAAATACAAGGGAAAATCAACCAGTGAACTTACTCTGTTGACTATTAAAGCATATTTTATTGTAAAACAAACTGGAATGATACCAAAATAGACAGATCAATAAGAGGATAGAATATCCAAAGAAGAATTTTTTCAATAGATGGAATTCACACAACTGGATAATAATTTTGGGAAAAAAACCTGGAATCTCATGTCATACCTTATAGTAAAATAAATCTCAGATGGACTGAAGACAATACTATGTTTATTAAAAATAACACATATGTGATTATATTATTATTTGGGGTTTGGAAAATGACTTTTTCTAATCTTACAACAAATAAAGGCAGATAAAATAATTTCCATATAGTCAAAACACTGCAAAGATGTAAAACTATATTATATAAGCCAGAAAACATATTTGTAGCAAACAAAAAAAATTAATGTCCTTAACTTACAATAAATATTTGAAAATAAATAAGGAAAAGAAAAACTCATACAAAACTATAAATGACATAACTACATAGTTCTTAAAAGAAGGAATATCAATTGCTAAAATGATATTTAACTGGTAATCAAATACATAAAATTAACTCAGGGTGAGTTCAAAATAATGATTTGTATATTTTATAAAAGAATTAAAAGAGCTTGAAGATTTCAAAGTAATGGTAAAAAGAGATTAAAATGGCAATTACCCTGATTTGATCAGTATATATAGTAGACAAACATTAAAATACCACACTAAACCCCACAAATAGGTACAATTGTTATGTGTTAATCAAAATTTATTTATTTATTTTTCTTTGTGGTACTGGGGATTGAGCCCAGGGACATTCTACCTCTGAGCTACACCCCCAGCCCTATTTTTTATTCTTTATTTTGAAACAGGGTCTCACTAAGTTGCGGAGAGCCTCACTAAGTAGCTGAGGCTGGCCGTGAACCTGTGATCCTCCTGTCTCAAACTCCCAAGTACTGGGATTACAAGGGTGCGCCACCACGCCTGGCTCAGAATTTAAATAAAAGTCTAAGTAGATGGAAATGTTAATCACCCTGATTTGATCATCACACACTATAGAGAATATGATGTTAAGTGAGATTAGCCAGTCTCAGAAAACACAACTCTCATAAATGTGGAAGCTAGAAAGAAATTGGGTAACAAAAGGGACCTCCTATTAATGAAAAGAGACTCCAGTAGAGTTATGGAGGGGAATTAGGGGAAGGAGGAGGAGGGGATAGAGATGTAATGAAGTTAATAGTTCAAATAATGCTATGTACATATATGAAATTATCAATACCAATCTTAATGACATGTATGGGGAAGGGGAGAAAGTGGGGTAGGATCTGGAGGGAAACACACCAAGTGTTGTGAGCGTATATATTCCTATCACACTATACCTCATTAGGATATATAATTACAATACACCAATAAAAGTATATTACATGGGGGTGTAGCTCGGAGGTAGAATACCTCTGGGTTCAATCCCCAGTACTTCAGAAAAAAAAAAGTATATTACAAAGCATGCATCAATTGTGATAGCATACTCCATAAATTTGTTCAATTAAAATAATAATTAATAAAATTGAATGTATGTTTATTGGCATGAAGATGAACACAATGTATTGTAAAGTGCAACAATTATTTTAAAATAATCTCATATTAGTAAAAAGGTATGTTGAGAAGAAGGAGTTCATATAAAGGTGTGAAAATGCATATAAAATTGTGTCTAGGGTGGTATTTTAAGTGATTTCTATTTTCCTCTATACACACAGCCATGTTGTATAGAATAAATTTATTGTGCATCTATAATTACAGCATGTTATTGTTATTGAGAAAAAGAACAATATTGCTCAACAACCAAATGGATTAAGAAAAAACAACAAATGCACTCCCGTAGTTTCCAATGGCATTAGCTAAGTACTTGGAAATGGTCATTTTTAAGGCCTCCCCCTGTATAATTAGAAACACAGCTGCTGAGTCTTGCACATGAATAATTTTAAGCTCCAGATTATGTTTTCCTATTTTTCCTTCTTTCCTTAATTTTCCAGAGTCCAGAGAAAACAAAACACCGTGAATTATTAGCCCATGGAAAAATCACCAGGGGAAAAAAAGACCATTTTTAAAACGTTCAATTTTTTTTCTAAATAATTTGTTTTGTTCTATGATGTAAACGTTCAAAACATTCATGATTTACCGAGTAAAAGTCCAGATTTATTTCCCATGGAAGGACAGATACATTTCCCAGATGTGTTGTTTGTGAGGCTGGATTATTTATCACAGGTGTCAGGTTTTTCCCTCTCTAATTAATTGAAGAGAAAAAGGGAAGCCTGTTTAACTCATTTTAGAAACTGGATACAGAGGCAGCATAAGCAGCTTGGTCTCAATATAGAGGTGCTGGACGCTGCCCGTAGCTGACATGGGACATTGACACGTATCATCTGGGGTGGATTTTGTTAGGATGGCTGTTCTTGATAAAAAGTCATACTGCTAAATTGAGAAAAAAAAACAGCATTCCGAAGATGATAAAAGTTTTATTTTTTATTTTGTAATTCAATAGACAAATGATGGAAGAAATCTAGCTGATTCTGCGATATTACCTATTCTTTAGAGTATACATTAGTAATTAATTACCCTTTTAATATTTCCATCATGTGTCTTCTCTATTCTTTGTTGAAAGACAACTTTCTGTGCCATATTTGGACTTTTCCTTTGGATAATGATGCTGATTTTGCTACTATTCCTGAAAATGACAAAAATCACAATAAAACCACTACATTTATTAAATATTTACCTTATGAGAAGTGCAACGACTCTATTATTATTACCACTTTATAGAGAGGGAAGCTTATCAGGGAAAAATGATTAGGTAATAATTTGATGGAACTGGAAATCAAGCCCAGTCTGTCTGATTCCAATTTCATCACTATATTATATTGCTGTCTGACAATACATCATGGAGTGGAGAAGAAATATTTCTTTTAAGCCAAAACAGAATGCAAATGTGAAACCCCCTTTCTTTCCATCCTTTTATTCCTCTGGGTTCTGAAAACCCATTCTCTTCAAGGTGTTCCATAAATTCTGATAGATCTGCACAGATCAAAGTAGAGAAAAATAATATAAAAGGTGACAGTTTTATGTAAGATAGTAAAATATCAGCCTCGAAGTAAATGAAAACAATGCCCAATTACTACAAAACTTCTGAAAACAAGCCTAGCACTTCACTCCTTAGCCCTTCTCCATGGCCTTTCTGAAGTACATATGGTGCACCATTTTTAAACATGCTTGGTTTGGTTTCTAGCTTACATGACATTAGGAGAAGCCAACTAGAAATTAATAAACAAAACTGTGGAAGGAATAAATGAATAGTACTCTTATCTAGCAAATACTTCTGTAAATATGTTTGAATATACATAAAGAAAATATTGCTATTTTTTAAGTTTTCACTATTTTTATTTTTTTATTGGTGCTTTATAATCATACATCTTGATGGGTTTCAGGGTGGTAGAAGTATACATGCACACATTGGTCAATTAGCCCTCCCCCAATTCCCACCCCCATTCCCTTGCCCTTCCCTCTTTCTCCTGCTCAGCATAGTAGTTAACTTTGATAAGTTTGCGTATGTACATCCTGAGCATTAGGGTGTTTCCCTCTTCCCCCCTCCCAACTCCCTCAGTTAGTTGGCCTTCTTTACTAATCTGAGGTTTTCTCCATCTTTGGAGTCCCTCCTATGCCCTATTCTCCCTAGCTTCCACATTTTAGGGCTATTTAACTCTTTGAAAAGTTTGCCAACTGGAATCACTTTACATATTATACCAGTGTGTTCATTCAGGGCTTTTGGAGAGCACTAGATAATTTGGTATGTCATATGCATGATTTGTTCTATGATCTGAACATTCAAAACACCCAGGATTTATTGAGTAAAATGCAAATAATTGGTTAATTTTTAATCTAGATATATGTAACATGGTTTTTTTAAATTTTCAGCATTAATTTTTTATTCATGCTCCAGGAGGGACTTCAGAGTCCCCGAGAATCCCTAGGCATTTATGCAGGATTGTTTAAGTATATATGTGAGTTTTAATTCTTCTCAATGTTATTTTGAATACCTTTATTAGTGCTAGTTTTACCATTGCTGTTTATGTTTGTCCTACCTCTAGTTATGGCCCATTTGTTTCAATGATAAACAAAAGAAAATATTTCTGCTTTTTTTTTTTTTTGCGGTACTGGGGATTGAACCCAGGGGAATTCTACCTCCAAGCCACACCCCCAGCCTTATTCCATATTTTTTATTTTGAAACAGAGTCTCACTAAGTTGCTGAGGGCCTTACTAAGTTGCTGAAGCGGGCCTTGAACCTGTGATCCTCCTGTCTCAGTCTCCCAAGTATAGGCGTGCCCTACCAGATATGACTTGCTCCTTGCTTTTAATATGGAAGTGATGTACTTTCTTCTCTTCCTTTTCCCTCCCCTTCTTTCTTTACTCCTTTCTTTAGTAGACAAAGGTGAGTTTATATCTATTATAGGAAGTAAGACAGATATTCATGTATATATTGTAAAACAGTATAATTCCAAAAAATTCACGTCATAGTACATGTTTGACTTTAAAATTTCATTTAAATAAATTTTCCTTTCAATTGCCAAAATGCTGTGTGTTATGAGGACTGTGAGGGGTAGGCCTTAGTGTGGCTCCAACGTCACACTCTGAATGATGGTAAATGCAACTTGCTTCTAACAGATAAAATATAGGAATATATGTTGGGAGGTTGCGCTTATGGATTATTACTATATAAGTGTGTATGCATTCAAAAGATACACTCACATATAAATAAATGTATGGTCTCGTTATCACACATGGGAGACGCTTTTTAACTTTTCTCCTTTCTTGACTTAAAGAAGCACACTGCAGCGTTTGAATTGCATATAGAGAGGGTGAGGTGGTGAGAAACTGGGGTAGAGAGTGCTCCTCAGCCAACAGATGGAAGGGAACCTTAGACCTACGACCACAGACCAATGAATTCTGCCAACCACTTGAGGAAGCTTGGAAGTGGATCTAAGCTGTGCTGGGACTTCTGACTCATGGAACTGTGCGATAATACATTGTTTATAATTTTGAATAACTCAGTTTGTGGTAATTTGTTACGCAGCATTAGAAAACTAATTGAGGCCCTGGACATCAATTAGCATTTACTGATTCATGTGTGCAGATGGTGGGTCATACAGTGCTCGTGAAGACCCTGCTGGATAGAAGAGGGCTTAATTATCCAGAGCCATTTTCCCAGTCTTTTGACTTGAAATTACAAGAAGATTCTTGAGTCAAGGAAAACTGGCTGGAGTCTTTTAAATAAGAAGAGAGATACTTTTTATTTTACAAACATAATTGCACATCTGCATTTCATTTTATGATATGGTCTCAGAAATGTTTAAGTCTCTAACAAAATGGTTTTCAAATTTATACCATGCAGGAAAGTCTAGTGTTTCTGAGCTTTCAACAGGAAAACCAGAAATAACTCTTTCTAATTTTAAAAGTCCTTTATTTGGATTAAATAATTTCTTTATGAAACTTTATAAAGAATGAACATTTCCAACTATTCTGGAACTATGAAATAAAAATATTTCTATAGTTTGTGAATCAATTCATAGGGGTGAAGGATTCATAAATTTTAAATTTATAATGAAGAAATTATTGTTTTGGGAATGCTATTTGCACAGGTTTAATGATTTAATGAACTCAGTTTTCTTATAGGGAGAACACACATTGCAGATGTCAGAGACCCTGAGGGACTGTATTTTATTTTATTTTATTTTACAGGAGTGCAGGGCATGAGTAGTCATGTACTGAGTGAAATCAAGGACAGAAAGATTTTAAATGAATACATCTATAAGCATCCCTGCTAGTGTCAGGAGAGGTTCCTCTACTTTTTTCCCATAGAGTATTCTTTTGCTTAAGATCTGGAGCCTAGAACTTCCTATGCACTCAGCCAAAATCTACCACTTAACCTTCTCTTCCTTGGATATTCAACATTGACTTTTCTATGGGTTTTCTCCTTCAGCAATACTCTTGCTGCTCCTTAATCTTTTCCTTCCTGCCCTCTTTCCCTCCTTCCCTCCCTTCCTTCCTTCCTTCCTTCCTTCCTTCCTTCCTTCTTTCCTTCCTTCCTTCCTTTTTTTTTGTGGTAGTGGGGAAAGGACTTTGGGGCATTCTACTTCTGAACTACACCTCCAGCCCTCCAGCCCTCCAGCCCTCCAGCCCTTTTTATTTTTTGTTTTGAAACAGGGTCTTGCTATTTGATCCAATCCTTCTGTCTCAGCCTCCCAAGTATTGGGATTACAGGTGTGCACCACCATGCCCGGCTTAATCTTTTGTTTTCTAAAAATCATTTTTCAGATCAGATCCTTTCTCTTCTATAGTTATTATCCTATCTACATCCAGTTTCCATTGAATTTTCCCCTTATTTGCTGTCCTTTCCACTTTCCAATCGATATCCCATCTGTGTGTGTGTGTGTGTGTGTGTGTGTGTGTGTGTGTGTGTTACTAGGAATTGAACCCAGGGACATTCTACCTTTGAGCTATACCCATAGCCCTTTTTAATTTATTTTTTTATTTTGAAACAAGGTCTTGCTACTTTGCTGAGGGCCTCACTAGGTTGCTGAAGTTGGCCTCAAACCTGCAATCCTCCTGTTTCAGCCTACCAAGTACTGGGATTATAGACCTGGGCCACCACTCCTAGGTCAGTTTCTCTCTTTTTAAAAGAGTGACATCTCTAGCACACCGATCTTATCAAGCTATTTTTTTTTTTTGGGTGGTGGGGATTGAACTCAGGGGCATTCTACTTCTGGGCTGTACCCCAGACCATGTGTGTGTGTGTGTGTGTGTGTGTGTGTGTGTGTGTGTATACATATGCATATATGTATATGTATGTATATATTTTGAAACAGGGTCTTGCTAGGTTGCTGAGAGAATATTTCCTGAGGCTGGCCTTAAACCTGTGATCCTCATGTCTCAGTCTCAAAGCAGTGGGCTAACAGATGTGCCCCACTGCACCAGGCTGGCTATTTTCCTTTTCAAGTTGTTTGGTGGTTCTCCTTCACCTTTGTGCTGTTCCTGCCATGTAGGCCCTTCCTGCTCCATCACCCCTCTGTCCTGCAGCTCTCCCATTCCCAACCACACTCTTCTCGAGTTGGTATTCTAGGTGTCTGTCTTCTCATTTTCTACACATCTCATCTGGCCTTTCTTTTTTTTTTTTGTTTTTTTTTTGGTTTTTTTTGTTTTTTTTTCC
>PVJS01025710.1:16778-27728 GCA_004027185.1 Glis glis
TGTAATTATACATTTAATAGGTGTTAGGCTATAAGAGTCATACATGCACACATTGCCCGATTTGCCCTCCCTCAAATCCCACCCCGTTCCCTCCCTTTAGTGCTTTGCACAGTGATTTGAGTTTTATAAGTTTGGATGTATACCTCCTGCGTTTTAGTGTGTTACCCTCCACCCCCCTCCCAACTCCCTCAGATAGGTCATCTGGCCTTTCAAACTGGGTACTCCCAGAGATTAGCAGTTAAGCCTGGTTAACAAATGCTTATTAAAAGAATGAGTCACTCACGTTCTGAACCTAGCACTGGCAGGCCAATAAGATTGATGTAGCCAGTAAATCTGAGTAAAATTATGACCCACAGATGTGGAATTTATTTGCAAAATAATCATTCTAGAACTTTTAGAAATGCAACATGCTTGCTGTACAAAACCAATGTGCTGAAAGGTCTATCTTTGGGTCATATTTCTATCACCTTTCCTGCACACCATAGTTAAACACCTACTTTTGGAGCCATCCCTCCCACATTTCTGTGCCCCTCTCTTCGTCTCCTGGATTACTGAGTGTTTAAGAAAAATGCTCTTTCTTCATATTTTAATGTTTTCCTTAGGGCCTAAGTAACTTCTATTTTAATTAGAGAGGACATGAATAAGTGCAATTTGCACTCAGAGAACAAGGCTGTCTTGGATCATAGCAACATCACCCAGGAGGTAGACCAGGCATGCCTGAAAAGCTAAATACCAGGAACTAAGAAATTCAGTTCATGTGTGGATTCTAGTCAGTCAAAACAGACTCTCATGTGGCAGCTGTTTTTCATTATATGCTGCAGCTGAGGTTTATTTCTTGTTTGTATCCCCTTGGGATCAAAATCTTCTGAGTTGGCCTTGAACATACAGAATTCCCTAGTCTGGAAGGGTTAAACTTTGACCACAAGCACTGTAATCAGTTCTGTGAGGACCAGAACCAGTTGTGCTTACAGAGTTTCTAGAAGACAGGGTGCTTGACAACAGGGTGTTGTGGCATGACCTAACTGGAAGATAGCCCAGAGATACAGCAAGCATATGACCTACATTCACTAGGGTAGTTTTCTCTTTTTTCCCCCTTAATACTGAAATTTGGATTTCACTGGTTTTTCCTTTAATGTCCTTTTTCTGTTCTAGGATTCAATCCAGCATACCTTAATACAATTAATTCTCATGTTTCCTTAATCTCCTCTACTTTTCTAGAGTAGCTTTCATTGAGATATTTCTTTTGTGACTATACACATATTAGGACTTAGAATATAAAATTCTTGTTCTTAGAAATTTGGTCATCATTATATTGATAATAGTGAGCCTTTACAGTGAGCTTATTATATAGTCTTTAGGGGCAGGGTTTAAGAGTATATGTTCAGGAATGAGACTAACTGGGTCCAAATTCAGGTTTTCCTATTAATAGCAGTGTGATCAAGAAAAAGGATAAACTACTTATTCTCCCTGAATCTTGCCTTCGTCATTGTGAAATGGGAATGAAAAGAGTACTACATCACAGGTTATTGTGAGGATTATGTAAGAGCACTCATATCAACCAAGTAGCACACAGTAACCACTCAGTGGATTTTAACTATTTTGATATTATTAAATATAAATGAGAAGAAACAGAAGCATAGAAACTTTAGATAATTTACTTAAGATAAACAGCTGGTAAAAACATTAGAAGTGGGCTTTGGATTTAAATTTTCATAGTATCAGATCCTTCACACACTCCACCATTGTGCTTCAGACAGAAACATCATACTGCATATTCAAACCATGCAGCTTCTTCATAACTCTTTGCGGGGAGAGACCCGGATTCAGGTTCTTTATATCTGCTTCCCTTCCCTATAAGAAGCTGGGCAGGAAGGGTTGCATGGGAGTGAGCAAAAGAAGGCAAATCCACCACTATTTTCTTGGTTTCTTCAGAAGGGTGAGCCTAGATTGGTTAGTGAGAGAACCAGAGGACATCTCACACTGGGTAGATGCAAAGGTGTAACAAAAATATTTGCTAATTAGTTTAACATGGAAATGAAATAATCACAGTGGATGTTGTATCTAGCCCTACATCAAGGTCTTAGAGGTCTTTTGCCAGCCACATTTGTATCTTTAGTTGCTAGATGGTGGGGAAGTCTGTGGGCTGGCTTGGGGAAGAGACTGGTCCAGTCAAATACATAATCCTGCAGCTTCAATCTATACTTGAAGAAACGGAGACCTATATGGCTAGTACTAAGAGATCCAGAACTTGAACTCAGAGCTTCTTCTTCTAATATTGGAAAAAATATTAGTATTACTTGGAAGCATCAACCCCATCATCATTTCAGTGCCTTGCTTGGGAGAACTCTAATAAAGGAAGACTATTGTTCTTTGGATTCTATCAAGCATACTTCAGAACTTCCAAGAGATCCTTACACATAGTAATATGGTTATTCCTGGAGGTTGCTAGGTTTGATCCAGGATTATATTCTAATGCAAAAAGAGATTCTTATCCAATACAGTATCTCAGGCTATTCTTAGACTAGTTACACTTGCTTAAGCCAGATAAAATACAACTGTTATATCTATGTGATATTGATAACGTGCAATATTTTTGAAACTGAGAATTTCTCCCATGTTAAGATAAGCAATCAGCATTGTGGAATATATTGGCTTCGGTCTATACCCTGACATGCTCTGTGTTAACAGCAATCTCAGGGTCCCTTCTCTCCACTTCAGGAAGGAAGGAAATCAGGGAGATGAGCTGGGATCTGCAGTGTGTACCTAAGAAAATGGGCCAAAAATATCTACATTGGGGCAAAGTTGATTTCATATTTTATTATTCTTTCCTATCATTCTCTATGAGAAAATTAATTATGTTCCACTGTTCTTTAGCCAAAGTCCTTACTTCTATTTTTCACCATAGGTTTCTAAGGGATGAAAATGACTGGTGACAGGTCATGCTATTAAAAATGACACATTTTATTAAAAACAAATGTGAGTTTAAGACCCTAGAGGACAGTGTTTTCATAAATAACGGCATTTTAAATGATTTTACTTTTATTTATTTTGTGTATTGCCTAAAGCCTAACATTACTCAACAGTTCACATTTGGTTATGCTTCTCCTCTCACTCAGGTTTAAGTGAAATTCATAATTCTCTAGAAGGTTCTATGTCATAGTAAATAAAATAACAATATCACTTATTTCATTATATATTTACTTAGTCTGTATCTCGGCTTCCTGTTGCATAGTCCTTGAATCAACATCATTATACGTTTATTGTGAGTTTTAAATAAGAGTCCATGTGAAACAGCAAACTGGCTGGCATCCATTAGTTATTAGTACATTTTGCTTTTTTTTTGTAGTAATAGGAATTAAGCCCACGGGCATTCTAACTCTGAGATACACCCCCAGCCCTACTTTATTTTTCATTTTGAAATAGAGTTTTGCTAAGTTATTGCATGCTGGCCTCAAACCTGCAATCCTCCTATCTCAGCCTCCCCGGTAATGGGATTCCAGGTGTGCTTCCCCATGCCTGGTTTACATTTTACTATTTTAAAGTATATTTTAGATTTAGTTTATGAAAAGAAGGCAGAGTAACCTCAGGTATCTCATTGGCTGATGGCAGGGACCTCTGTGCCTACCCTGGGGGCCATTCCCCCAGGGGATCTCTGATTCTAGAAGTCACTGTGACACCACCTTTGGTTGTGCAAATTGTGTACTTCACAGGTCTAGGGGGGCACAGTTCACATATACCTGAGGCTTTAAGCAGCTTCTGTTTAGAAGTCACTGCTGATAAGACTTGGCAATCCTGGTACCTGGGTATCGTGTGTGTGTGTGTGTGTGTGTGTGTGTGTGTGTGTGTGTGTTACTAGGGATACTAGGGATTGAACCCAGGGGTGTCTTCTATGCTACATCACAGCCTTTTTATTTTTTATTTTGAAACAGGGTCTCACTAAATTACTATGCACTGGCCCTGAACCTGCGGTCCTCCTGTCTCAGCCTCCCAAGTACAGGGACTACAGACACACATCACCATGCCCAGATGCACCATCGTGCCCAGATTGGATATTCTCCTTGCCTAGAAATGAAATCCACATATTTGTCTTTTTGCCTTTCCTAAGTCCCTAGAGAGATTTGTACTCTTGGAATGTATACTCTGATACTTTCCCAATAAAGGAGGTGACCCTCATTATCTAGCTTCACTCTTACTAACTTACTACAGCTTCTCCAGGTGTGATCCACAGGCTTAGAGCCTCCTTTAAGTCAGCTCCCTGGAGTCACTAACACTCCAATACAGCAGGGGGCCACAGGAATCTGACTATTAAACTCTTGGGTGATCCTTTTCCACTTTAAGCTATGGAATGACTTCCACTGATGTTATGCATATGTGTGAGAATACCAGTGCTAATCTTAATATCATGGATGGGGAAGGGGAGAGAGTGGGAGAAGGAGATCACCAAGTACTATGTACATATATGTCATTATCACTCTGAACTACATTATGATGTGACACTACAATGCAGAGTCACATGTGGTGGTGCATGCCTGTAATCCCAGTACTTGGGAGGCCAAGATGGGTGGATTGCAGGATTGAGACCAGCCTTGGCAACTTAGTGAGACTCTCAGCAATCTAGCAAGACCCTATTTCAAAACAAAATAAAAAAATTTAAAAGCACTGAGGATGTAGCTTGGAGGTAAAATGCCTCTGGGATCAATCCTGAGTAAAATACACACATACACACACACACACACACACACAACAACAACAACAACAACAACAACAACAACAACAAAACTTGACTATGAGCTTATAGACTCCTCCTACTTTATACCATTGCATTTCATTTTGAAGCTCCAATATCCCCTTATTCCCCTAATTTCCCACCACCTTATCTATTATTCCACCGCCTCAGAGTCCGTAAGTTCCACCTTCTTTCTGTTACTTGGAATGAACTCTTCCTGCACTCATGAAGCACTGCCCATGCCACAAGCGCCGTGGATGCCATTTCTTCTTACTTGCTCAAGGACTTTTGTCCTACAATTATTCCTTCTGCCTCTCATAGCATTGAGTTTTCCTTCCCTTTTGGGGCATCCTGTTTTTGAATATAAAACAAAATATAATCACCAAATTATGAAACAAACAAAAACTTTCCTAACCCTCTCATTATGTACACTCCTATTAGCTTCTGTCCAATTTGCCTTCTCCACTTTATGGCAGAACTCCTTCCAAGAGTCATACAGGCTCACTGCTTTGGATTATTTACCTCTCATTTTCTGCTATATCTATTCCAACCTTTTTTAGCTACTACTCAAATTTTTCTTGTCATTGTCATCAAAGATCTCTATGGTGATGAATGCATTGGTCAAGGTTACCTTTTCATCTTACTAATTTTCTTAGTGAAGTCTGTTAATAGCTCTTTCTCTCTTGAAATGTTCTTCTTGTTTGGCTTCTGGGGTACCATGGGCTCCTAGTTTCCCTCTACTCTCAATGACAGTTCCCTCTCCTTCTTTTGCTAACCCTTTTACTAGTCCTGACCATTATATGCCATGGTGCTTAGACTCTGGATTCCTATTTGTCTAAGTATATTTACGACCTGGGTGATCTTGTTTATCCTCATGATTCTAAAGACCATCTCTGCCAGGCGTGGTGGCGCACGCATGTAACCCCAGTACTTTGGGAGGCGGAGACCACAGGATCCAGGTTCGCAGCCAGCCTCAACTCTCTCTCTCTCTCTAACTCTCTCTCTCTCTCTCTCTCTCTCTCTCCTTAGTGAGGCCCTCCACAACTTGGTGAGACCCAGTTTCAAAATAAAGTATAAAAAATAGGGCCGGGGGCGTAGCACGGAGGTAGAACACCCCTGTGTTCAACCCTCAGTACCACACACACACAAAAAAAAGACCATCTCTGTCCTAATAACTCCAAAATTCCTATTTTCAGCTCTTAATTCTCCTCTAGCTCCAGAGTACTATATCTAACTGTCTCCTGAACATCACTACTAGGATGATCAACAAGCACCATAAACTTATGACATCCAAAGTGAATCATTGCCTAGTGTATGAAATGTCCATCCAAATGCCTGGCACCTGGTAGGTGCTCAATAAACCTGAGGTTTTTCTTGTGAAGGCATGAATATTTACTGTAGGAATAAACAGTTGAAAGCAAGGTAAAAGTAAAATTAAAATAATTCTTTTCATTTTTTACCTCCCACATGCTCTGCTCTTCCCTTTATGTTTTTCTTCTCACTAAATTGCATTACCTATAGCACAGATTGGAAATACAATCACCCTTACTCTCACACTGCACTTCCTATTTATTAGTAATCCTTATTACCTTAGATTTTAACTCTATGTAAACTCTTTTTTTCATTGGTGCATTGTAATCATGCATCTTGATGAGGTTCAGGGGGGTAGAAGCATTCATGCACACAACACTCATTGAGCCCTCCCCCAATTCCCACCCCATTCCCTCCCCCTCCCTCCTTCTTGTGATTAGCATAGTGATTGACTTTGATAAGTCTATGGATGTACATCATATTCATTAAGGTGTTTCCCTCTTCCCTCTCCCATTTCCCTCAGTTAGGTCACCTTCTTTATGCATCTGAGGTTTCTCCTTCTTTGTCTGGAGTCCCTCCTATGTCCCATTTTCTCCCTAGCTTCCGCATATTAGGGAGAACATCTGACCTTTCACTTGTGACTGACTAATCTCACTTAGCGTAATGTTCTCTAATTCCATCCATTTCCCTGCAAATGACATAATTTTGTTCTTCTTTATGGCTGCGTAAAATTCTACTGTGTACACGTCCCATAGTTTTGGATTCCACTCATCTGTTGATGGACATCTTGGCTGGTTCCATAGTTTGGCAATTGTGAATTCTGCAGCTATAGATATAGATATGCATGCATTACTCTGGTAGTTTGGTTTCCATTCTTTTGGGTAGATACCCAGAAGTGGTATTGCTGGGTCATATGATAGGTTCATTCCCATTCTTCTGAGGATCCTCCACACTGTTTTCCAAAGTGGTTGCACTAATTTGCAATCCCACCAACATTATATTAGAGTTCCTACTTCTCCACATCCTCACTCGCATTTGTTGTTGTTTGTGTGTTTGATGATTGCCATTCTAATTGAGGGTTAGGTGAAATCTCAGAGTAGTTTTGATTTACATCTCTCTGATTGCTAATGGTGTTGGACATTTTTTCATTCATTTATTGGCCGTTTGTATTTTTTTTTGTGTGTGTGAAGTATCTATTTAGTTCACTTGCCCATTTTTTGATTGAGTAATTTTCACCCTACCTCCATTGCAGCCTCTGAAGTTCAAGATGCCATCTTCTTTGGCAATCACCTCCCAAATATGATTTTTTTTCCTCATAGAGTAGCTAAAGTGATCACTTAAAAAAGTAAATCAGAGTACTTTAGTCTTCCACACAAATCCTCCAACAGCTTCTCATCACACTCAGGACACAATCTGAGGTTCTTACTCAACTGTAAATGCTCTGTCATGACT
This sequence comes from Glis glis, assembly GCA_004027185.1. Lineage (NCBI taxonomy): Eukaryota > Metazoa > Chordata > Mammalia > Rodentia > Gliridae > Glis > Glis glis. Next base: position 24,268 of record PVJS01025710.1, read on the forward strand.
AAACTTGTCTTTCCCCAGCTCTCCCATCCATCATCTTTTTCAATTCCTTCTATTCTTACTATATTCTGTCACATGGGTGTTGTTGTTTCTTAAATGTGCTAAACTCTATTCTACCTCATATCTTTTTATTTGCTATTTCCTATTGCATTGGACTCTTTCCTCAAGTATCTCTATAGTTTTTTCCCTCCCAATTTTAAAACATTTATATCAAATATAACCTCCTGAGAAAAATCTTTCCTGTGCACCTTAGCTAATAAAACACTCTCCATCACTATTAATGCCTTTATTCAATGCTATTTTGTCCCATGCCGCTCACCACAACATGTATTATATATTGACGTTTATATATTTTCATCATGTGTCAACCATTAGTTTGAAAATTCCATCATGGTTGATAAAAGTTTATGATGGACAGTAATCTGAGAAATGCAAATTAAAACAACTTTACAGCCATCAGGATTACAGAAATATACAATGGTCTTATGCTTTTTATGTGTTGAGATTATGAGGAATTCATGCGCTGCTAGTAACTGTTTATTCAGCAGCTACAGCCTTTCTGGATAGTAATTTGGCATGATTTAGTAACAGAAGTTATGGTATCTAGTCAAATAAAAAATCATATTCTTAAACATACTTGCTAGAGGAACTCCCCTGCAACTCTGCAAGAGGACAGGTCTGAGGGACCTCATTGGGTCACTGTTTGGGGACGTGGAGAATCAGTATTGTCTTTGAATTCCCATCATGGTAGATGTGGATGAATCTGCAGTGATGAAATACTTTGCAGAACTTTAAAGTACAAAGTAGATTGATAATGGCAACACGGCTATGGAAAAAAAAAACTCTGATTTTGAAAAACTGAGAAGTGACACAAAATATTTTTACAGAGATTAAAACAAAAACGCATGCATGAAATTTCTTTCAGGGATAGATATTTACCTAGGAACACACTGAACATGTTAGGGTGGGTTCACCCTAAAGGCGGTGTTGTAGGAAAATGACAATGGTGTGGGAGATGGAGAGTATCCTAATAACATGAGAAAAATAGGAAAGGTACCTTGCTGGAATATTTGAGTATGAGTGTAAGTAAATGAAGAGTATTGTACTCAGTTTTCTGTCCCCGATGTTCAAGAAACAAAATTGTCTGAGAAACCAACTAGGACATTGTACCCAGAATTATTTAATTGTGAAACTCCTCTACATTAATTCTTTGCTATCAGAATTTTTAAGGAGTTCCATCTCTTAGAGACTTGACATATCTCTTATGCCAAAAATATACCCTTTTCCCTCCTAAAACATGTGAAACATTCATTATTATTTATAGAAGTTAAGGATATATTTGAGAGAAACCAATAAGTATCTTATGAAATACAAATCCTGTTTTTACATATTATATTTCATTTTTTCCCAACAGTTGTACTTTTAAAGATGCTTATTTATTTATGTGGCCCAAACACTCAGGCCTATTGCTAAGAGAGTAGATTTAAAGTGTTCTTACCACAGACCAATGATAAGTATGTGAGATAATGCATATGTTAATTAGTTCCATGTAGCCAATTCACAGGGTATACATACTGCAAAATGACATGTTGTATGTGATAAATATGTAGTTTGTGTCAATTAAAAACAAAACAAGCCTGGCATGGTGGCATGCACCTGTAATCTCAGTACTTGTGAGACTGAGACAGGAGAATCACAGGTTCAAGGCCAGCCTCAATGACATAGTGAGGCCCTCAGCAACTTCGTGAGACCCTGTTTCAAACTAAAAAAATGTAATAGGCTGGGAGTGTAGCTCAGAGGCAGAATGCTCCTGTTTTAATCCATGGTACCAAAAGAAAAAATACAAAAATAGACAAAAAACTGGCTAATATAAATTACATACTACTCTCTGAGGTTATTTAGCAGATACCATTAAAAACAAAGACATAGGGCCGGGCGTGGTGGCGCACGCTTGTAATCCCAGTACTTTGGGAGGCGGAGACAGGATGATCCGGGTTTGCGGCCAGCCTCAGCTTTCTCTTTCTCTCTCCCTGTCTCTCTCTCTCTCTCTACTTAGTGAGGCCCTTATCCGGGTTTGCGGCCAGCCTCAGCTTTCTCTTTCTCTCTCTCTCTCTCTCTCTACTTAGTGAGGCGCTCTGCAACTTTGTGAGACCCGGTTTCAAAATAAAGTATAAAAAATAGGGCCGGGGGTGTAGCGCGGAGGTAGAACGCCCCTGCGTTCAATCCCTAGTACTGAAAAAAAAAAAAAAACAAAGACATATATCCTAGGGATATGTGTGTCTACTCATTTTATACACATACACACATATATATGTGTATATAATATATATTTTACTGTGTGTGTGTGTGTGATTGAAATATAGAATAGAAAAGTAATAGTTTTTGTTTTGTTTTTTGTTGTTGTTCTCCACTAAGCCCTGGCAAGGCCTGTAGTACCCAGAGAACCTCAGTTGCTGAGTGTGTATTACAAGATGAAACATGTACTGTATCAGTAAAAGTCCCTGGCCAAGTACTGGCAAGGATGGAAGCTGTCTGTGGGAAAACTTTCAAGGCAACTTTATTTAGGGGAAAGAAATCTGAACCAAAACTATAAGGACTGGCCTTGGAGTCTCCATGCTGGATTTTTGTTTTTCCTAACCACTTGAGAAATCACATGATATCCCTGGACTTAGCTTCCTCATCTGTAAAATGGCAGATAAATAGGTGTCATTTTCAAGATTAATGCAGTTAGTGGTGGAACAAATGTTATAGCTGCTACATTTTAAGGGGGTAGTTAGGGAAACTAGCACTCACCACAGTTGTTTACCCTCCCCTAACTGCCACTTCACCTTTTTGCAGGCAAAAAATAATGAAAGAAAAGGTGGGAATGGAAAAAATCATCCTGAACTTACAAGAAAACCAGAAGAAATTTGCACTTTCTAGCCAGGCATGATGGTACATGCCTGTAATCCCAGTATTTGGGTGACTGCGATAGGAGGATTGCAGCCTTAAGATCAGCTTCAGCAATTTAGACTTTCAAGGAACCTAGTAGACCCTGTTTCGAAACAAAAAATAAAAAGGGCTGGGAGTATAGCTCAGAGGCATAATGCCCCTGGGTTCAATCCCTAGTAACCACAACCCCCCTACACATCAAAGAAAGAAAAGAAATTTGCTTTTTTTAGGAGAAAAATGGTACCAGCCTAAGAATAATTTTTTTTTTGCGGTACCGGGGATTGAACCCAGGGGCATTCTACCTTGGAGCTACACCTCCAGTCCTATTTTTTTTATTCTTTATTTTGAAACAGGGTCTCACTAGGTTGCAGAGGGCCTCGCTAAGTAGGTGAAGCTGGCTGCGAACCTACGATCCTCCTGTCTCAGCCTCCCAAGTACTGGGATTACAAGCGTGCACCACCACCACGCCCGGCGTTCTACCTCCGCGCTACACCCCCGGCCCTATTTTTTATACTTTATTTTGAAACCGGGTC